>JAOUQW010000014.1:9771450-9801460 GCA_028565825.1 Olivaichthys viedmensis
TGGATCACTGGAAAAAAGTCCTATTTACTGATGAATCCAAGTTTGAGATTTATGGCAGTAACAGAAGGGTTTATGTAGGGAGATGAACAGAAGAGAGATTGATACCACAGTGGATCAAAATAACAGTGAAACATGCTGCTAGATTTTCAATGTGCGCTCAGACTTTTGGACCCCACTGTACATATAAATGAACATGAAAAAAGAAGGTTTCAGCGATTTAGCACCTGGTATGTGGTTGCCATCGTATTTAATGTCCATCTCATGGAGGCCTTTCTCAGTGGGGGCGTATTTTACCGTCACCGTGCCATCCTTATTGTCAGTGATGTGAGGTCGGGCCGTCTTGCCAGAAGGCATTCGCACCTCACCTGAAGAACACACAGTGTTACAGACATTCCTCTGCTGCTACATGAAAAGAAACACTAGGAAAGTGTACTTTGAATACCATGAAATCCTATGATAACAGATGGTTATGATTTTTTGTAAATTACTGAAATCATACACTGTAAATACAGCTCTGTTATACAGTCAACTATGGAATTATTGGCACCCTTCAAGAGAATGGGAAAAAATTATTGCATAAAATATTTTACTCACACAATTGAAGAAACTACTTACCTTTCCTCTAACAAATTATTCTCATAACAAAATTAATTATTATTACTATACCTAGGCCTAGGCCTTTTAAATGATCCATAACTTAGAACCTCCATGGGCTATAGACACATAACTATGCCCACTCATAGAGCCTCATCTCGGGCATTCTAGCACCTAGGCCTGGGCCTTTTAATTGATCCATAACTTAGGACCTCCATGGGCTATAGACACATAACTATGCCCACTCATAGAGCCTCATCTCGGGCATGCTAGTCCTTAGGCCTGGGCCTTTTAAATGATCCATAACTTAGGACCTCCATGGGCTATGGAGTAAAAATAATTACTATTATTTTTAATAATAGTATTTTCTCTCAAAAACATATGTGTGAATAATTGAGACCGCTAAAGCATATTTAAAATAAATGAAAACAAATTGTCATGTGAAGATTAAGGGCATCATGACTTCCATTAAGTACCAGCCTATTTTACCCCAAAACCTGGTTGTCTCTGCCATTAATGGATTTTTCATCAAGATAATGAACCTAAGCATACATCCAAATCAAAACAGAAATGGTTGCGGGGGACACAAAATCATTTGAATTGGCCATCTCAGTCTCTGGATTTGAACCCTGTTGGAAACCTGTAGTCTGAAATGAAGAGGACAATCTACATGCGCAAACCTAAAAATATAAAGGAGCTTGAAATGTTCTGCATGGGGAAGTGGTAAGACATAACAGGAAGAGGCTCAGTGCTCTGATTCTATCTAGGGGAGGCTTCACAAAGTATTAATTGCGGGGTCGCCAATAATTCTAAAACCAGCGTTTTGCACTACCTAGGAAATGTTTTATGTTTGAAAAAAATATTGTGTTGTTAAAAACTAATAAAACTATACAATAAGTTTAAGCTCAACATATCACTCATTGCATGTTGTTCAATTAATATATAAATTTTTTGCTTTTTCATGAAGGGTGCCAATAATTCTGGAGTTGACAATAGTATATTATCTAGTAGCAGTACGTCAAGGCAACTGGACTGGACTGGTTCTATATAGTTTATAGAAATGTGCTCAGATCAAACCTGTGATCTCTCCTTTCTGCACTGTGAATGGGATGACCAAACTGAAGGGGCGGAGCATGGGCTCCATGCCATTAATGGCTGTGACTGGTTCCTCAGTGGCCTGGAACAGAAAGAGATTAGAGATTAATGGAAGCACCACTAGCCAGTGAGAACAAGGGGACAGGTATGTGCAAAGAACCAGCTGAGAGGATCCTAATAAACAGAAACAAGCAAGCCATGCACAAAGGAAGATACAAGTCAAGAAGATTTCAGTTGAAATGCTGGAATGTTGTTGCTTGAGAAGTTGAACTGGAGTTGAAATGTTGCAGCTCTTTAAGAAAATGATTTTGCAGAGATGGATTCATAAATGGATGAGAAGTTAAAATGAGAGCATGAATGGGATGGAGATTGAATAAGGAAAGTGGTGGAGAGGGCTTAAATGTGTACCCAGTGAGGGGAGTAGCCCTGGTAAGGGGAGTAGGGCTGCTGTAACTGCACTTTATCACACGGCTCCTCTATTATAGGAACGGTATCAGACGCCTGGGGACGGAGGGAGTCACATAATCAGTTGACCAAAACCACACTCACTCTCATGCAACTGCAGATAATCCAGATCATGTTGCCTATTGTTGTAGGTCACATCATGCTTTTTATCTGTCATTAGTGTAACTAGAATCATGATCATCCTAGTAAACAATGAACCCTCTGAAGTCACAGTTAGCCGTCAATAACAAAATGCATGTTGTGATTTTATATTAATTATTTCTCACTCATAGCTCATAGCAACAAGCCTAGAAAAGCTGTCAAAAGTGCAGATTCTTAATTTTCATTTGATCTAACATTTGTGTTTGTCAGTAGAAGAAGAGTTATTTAATTACAATTTAAACTTGTTAAAAATATATAGTTGCAGGTACAGTCAGCGATAACAAGATCCATGTTGTAATTTTATATTCATTATTTCTGACTCATAGCTTGTAGAAACAGAAAAAAGAGATTCCAAACTTTCAATCGATACTTTCAATCAACTTGTTTTTGTAAGTGGAAGAGAAGTTATTTTATTACGATTTAAATATGATAAAAATATATTGTTGACATTAAAACAAACAGAATATCAAAATCCAAACTCAACATTTTTATAAATAGTTCCGATATTTATTTATTTTTAATGTCTTTTGTTTGGAGTTTATTCACAACTGTTCAATTAATGTTTTAATATTTAAATAATTTACATAACAATGCTTTTAAAAGTTCCTCAGTAAATGTATGAAAATTTCCAAAGACACTTTTGAGTTTCTTCTTTACTTTTTGGCTGCTGGCAGCTATACAGTTCATATATTTGACAAAAAAATTAATGTATATCAAAATAAAATACAAATATTTAGAATTCTAAGGACTTCAGAGGGTTAAATATTAGGATTATGAATTAGGCCCAATTTCCATACACTGATAATCTTTCATAGAGATTCGTCCTCAAGTACCCTTTGTTAGTCCATGTTTTGGTTCTAATCCAGACCCCAACACATCTTAATTAAGTAAGAAAGCTTAAAGTTCAGCAAACAGTCATTGATTTCCTGGTTTCAGATTGTCAGAAACTGTAATACAACCAAAATGTGCAGATCCTCGAAGACTAGCTGATCTGAGATTTTAACACCTTTTGACAACCCATAATTCATAGCTACCCAAGGACCCCAGCGACAGTAAGTGCTCACCACGACATGGAAGGGGCTGTTGGGGATGTGCTCTCCTCCGAAGCGAATGGTGATGACATATTTCCCTGGCTCTGGAGCTGTGTAGTAAATATCGAAGGTTCCGTCCGAATTCTCCACCACGTCCACATCCAGTTCAGCTCCATCGGGGGTGGATACTTTGCACGTGACCTTCCCCTTACCAGCAGCCTTTGCATCCACTGTGATGACCGTCTCCTCACCAATCTGAATGGTGGGTCCAAGTCCTGAGCCTGGCCAGAATACAATTACACATAATTAAGTCAAGGCTGTCTCTATGTACAAAACTATGTACCATGTAGCACAATATAGAGTCTATGGTAAAACGTGTTGAAACTACTCACCCAGGCCATGTCCTCCAATTGAAACTGGAAGATAAAAGAAAACAATATGCCATTATTATTATTATTATTATTATTAAGACCCCAAAATATAACCACACTAACTATATAACTTAACTATGGGACTGTATTATTTGAGTTATATAACTATATTGATTGCAGGTATAATAAGAAGTCTATAGTATGAATGATACCAGCACAGCCAAAGGAAGCCATGATTTCCAGTGATTTTATTAAATTCTAACCTGTGACCAGGCACTTGCTGGCATCTCCAGTGGGTAGCGCATGGATGCGGTAGGGAGAGAAGGGAATCTCGTCTCCGCCATATTTAATGGTGATGGTGTAGCGGCCTGTCATATCCGGCACATAGGATACAGTGTATGTTCCATCTCTGTTGTCCCTGATGTTTGCTTTTTTTGGTTTTCCCTCTGGATCCTATTTAAAACATGAAAATACATGTGATTTGTGGTTCTCTGTGTGTGTATCATACACAGTGAAAACTTAAATCAAACAAAACATGGCTTTTTATCCTAATAAGTTCTAGCAAACATGAATCTTGAGCTGATATATTTACTCCTAACCTGACAAAAAATATGTTTTAACCATATTTAAGGGATCAAACCATGTTTTAGGGGACAAACCTTCTTTATTAGTTAGTTATGTAAAGGAACACGACATTCAAAAATTAGATCAAACTCAATGGAGTGTCAGTCCACAGAGACCAGAAGAGGAAGAATATTAATAGAAAATTCCAGCATTTTCCTAAACTAATTAATTTTTTTCTGCACATTTCACAGCGTTATAAAATTATTTTGCCATTTATTATTTAATTTCCTTCCAAAGATCCAATATAAAAATTACATGGCGTGGGCCATAGGCCTTCATAGAACGAGACAGTCCAACTGCTTTTAGAAACTCTTAATAGCTAAAATATGAATTGAAAGTTAGAGCTATCAGGCCGGATTGGTGCAAGTTTTTGTACTTATACGTAATCATGGATATATCATACGTCGTCATGTCACAAGGCGTATTTAGACACGACAGTGTTATGAAGTCAGTGTGAACCAGAGACATTATAAGAGGTGGTGGTCAAGCCAAAAATATTAGAACTCTCGAAAAAGGAAGCACGACAGAGCCCAAGCTAAAATGAGGATAGGAAGTGGTGACAGCTCAGTAATTTAATGGCGTTCAAAAGTAATGCTAAAGCTATTTTTTCTTGAACAGGTAAGAAATTTTTGTCGTCTACAGAATCTACAGAAATTATGGCCAGCTGACTTTCTCTTGTTGTTGAATTTGTAGCTAGAATTAACCAGTTGTGAAGTTTTAGCTACCTGGCTAACATTAGCTAGTTAGTTTTCTACAGCACTGTAGAAAATAATAATCTGATACAGCACTGGGGCGTCGTTTCATCATCAAATGAGGAGAGTGCAATTACATCTCCACAACAGGGGTGTCAGCATAGAGTTCCAAGAGCACTGCCATATCGATTGTTTCATAAGGCGAATAAGAAAATAATTTACAATTGCTTAGTGTACCTTTAATGTTATCTTGCCACAGTCACAGCACCTTCTCTTAGCTAACTGCTCAGATAGCTAGCTACATTCCTAGCCATCAAAATTACTTGCCACTGTCATAACTAACCCTAGGCTAAAACCTTCATCTAGTTCCCTCTCAGTAAATGTGTTTTTATTTTCATAGAGTTTGTGTTTTGTGTTTAAAAGCCTGTTTTTGCCTTGTTTGGTTTGGTCAGTGGTAGAGTCTGTTCTCTGATAACATGAGCTCAAGCAGAAGATTTTTCTGGCCTTGTTTTTTTTTGTGTCTGCTGGGAATAAGTCGATTGCAATGCTTAGCCATTTCTGCGTGTGTATTTTCTCCTCTGCTGTGCATTTTGGACTTACTTATAATTCATGCAATAACCTGAGGATATGATACCATTGAACTGTTTCATGCTTATACATTGTACAAGTCCATTTTATACCTGAAACTGGATGCAGATATATGTTCTGTGAAAGCTTTCACAAAAACACACTACCAATGTATTTTACACCTATTTCACTTTAAAACACTGTAAAATGTGCAGAAAAATATATATTTAGAGAAAAATGTTGGGATTGTTCTTTAAGGGCTTTTAATTTATCCATTAAAAAAATATAAAATGGCAGGCAAGGAGAAACTTAAACACATGAACGTCTATAAACACCTTCTTAGCAGTAAACACTTTTTAGCAGTGCGTTGATTCAGAGCGTTCATTTCTGAGTGCAGTTTCAATCATTTTCCTGTTAAATAAAAGGCATTATGCATGTGGAAGGCATAGTGCCGGAGCCAATAGCCCTCTTTAAGGAACTATACATCCCAAAATCCCTCTCTGACCCTTCATGTCACCTGTTAAGCTGAAGAATAGGATAAAAATACTCTTTCTATGAGATTACACAGGGGGAAAAGGCAGAATTAAGAGAATGAATTAACTTGAGAGATACACAGAGAAAGAGAATAACAGATCCCAGACCTAAAGGGGCACTGAACAACACCCAGACTCTGCTAGAGGCACCATTAATCTATTTTGTATGATAAATATAAGCTGCAGTATGTTCCACCAACACTATCTGACGGTACAAGAGCATCAGAAGGCTACTTTACACTATAAGTGTAACGGGGTGGTCGCCTCTGCTGAAATGGTAAAGGCACCAGATGTTGGCCCGTCGCTTGGGACTTGGGTTGGATGAGCCCAAGTACAGCGCTTAACTAGTTCTGAGAGGATGTGGGGGGGGGACAAAATGTAGACAGTGGCGTAAAAGAACCTGGCAGAAAGAAAGCAAAGCTGCCTGGAGTGGGGCTCGAACCAGGATTATAGAGCGTGTGTGACGAATGCGCTACCGACGCGCTATTGGGGAATGGCTGCCTAAGCTGTGGGTAATACTACTATAATCAGACGTGGAGCCACAGGCGTGAACGGGACTGGATTGAGGCGCGAGACATGAAAGGTGGGGTTTATGCACATGAACCTGGGGAGTTGCAGCCGGTAGGAGACAGGGTTGACTCTCCTGAGAATCTTGAACAGACCCACGTATCTTGGGGCCAGTTTCCTGGATTCCAGGCGCAGGGGTAGGTCTTTAGCCGAAAGCCAGACTCGCTGGCCCGGGCGGTAGGTGGGCCCCAATCGCCTTTTGCGGTTGGCGATGCGAGTCCTGGATTCGGCGGTGGCTAGCAGTGAGGCCCGGGCCGTCTGCCAAATGTGCTGACAATGGCGGACAAACCGTTCGGGCGAAAGAACCCCGATGTCGGCCACCTGCTCCGGAAACATGGGCGGAGGGTACACAAACTGGCACTCGAATGGTGACATACCCAGAGAAGAGTGCCAGAGAGTGTAATGGATGTACTCTGCCCAGAGTAGATGTTCGGCCCATGAGGAGGGATTGGACGAAGCCAGGCACTGGAGAGTCTACTTCAAGTCCTGGTTCACCCTCTCAGTCTGGCTATTGCATTGGGGGTGGAACCCTGATGACAAGCTGACAGAGGCCTCCAACAGTTGACCTTCCAGAAATGACTAGTGAACTGGGGTCCCCGATCAGACACCAGGTTGCTGGGCATGCCGTGGAATCTGACCACATGGCAGCTCTGCAGTCTCCTTGGCTGAGGGGAGTTTGTGCAAGGCGATGAAATTGCCAGCTTTAGAGAATCAATCTACTATGACCAATATCACAGTGTTGCCCTGAGAAGCGGGCAACCCCATGATAAAGTCCAGCGCAATGTGAGACCAAGGACGTGCGGGAATGGGCAGGGGGTGGAGGAAGCCTGCCGGAAGAGTTCTCTGGTCTTTGTTATGGGTGCAGACCTGACAGGCTGCCACAAAGGCCCGTACGTCCTTGTCTATAGTGGGCCACCAAAAGCATCTACGCAGGAACTCCAGGGTCCAGGCGACCCCTGTATGTGCTGTAAAGGAGGAGGCGTGCCCCCACTGCAGTACCCTCACCCTAACCACAGTAGGGACATAAAGGGTTCCAAGAGGACCCCCTCCTAAGTCAGGTTCTTGTTGGAGGGCCTCCCGAACAGCCGTTTCAAGTCTCCACCTGAAGGGGGCCAGTATCCGTGACCCAGGGACTATAGACTCAGAAGAAGGTTGGTCGAAGGGAGGGTCCCACTGCCTGGAAAGGGCATTGGGCTTAAGATTCCTTGAGCCAGGCCGGTATGATGAGACAAAGTCAAACCGGCCAAAGAACAAGGCCCATCTGGCCTGACGTGGCTTGAAACGCTTGGCGTCTTGGACATATGCCAAGTTCTTGTTGTCCGTCCAGACCAGGAACTGGTGTTTAGCCCCCTCCAAACAGTGTCTCCACTCCGCCAGTTTGACTGCCAGTAACTCCCTACTCCCAACATCGTAATTCCGTTCGCTGGGAGTGAGACGGTGGGAGAAGAAGGCTCAGGGAGGCGCTTCTGGTCCTGACCAGCTCGCTGGGACAGAACCACCCCTATGCCTACATCCAACGCGTCTACTTCTACCACGAACAGCATGTTCCGGCAGCTGGAGGACTGGAGCCGAGGTCAGGCGACATTTTAGGTTCTCAAAGGCCTCTTGAGCCTCAAGCGACCACTGAAACCACCCCGAGGTCTTCTTAGTAAGGACAGTAAGAGGGGCCGCTATGGTGCTAACATTCCGGATGACGTGCCGGAAGAAATTAGCGAAGCCCAGGAAGCATTGGACCAGTCAAACCGTGGCCAATCCATGACAGCCTTGATTTTTGATGGGGTCCACTCGTAGGCTATTTTTGGATACTACAAAGCCCAGAAATGCCACAGAGGAGACATGAAACTGCGATTTCTCCAGTTTCACAAAGAGGGGGTTATCCAAAAGTAGCTGGAGAACCCGCCTGACATGGACCACGTGCTCGTCTACTGTCCTGCTGTAGATATTATCTAGATAGACGAACACTTAGTGGTTCAGAGCCTCATAGAAGACATTGTTAATGAGGCGTTGGAATATGCCTGGGGCGTTCATCAACCCAAAGGGCATTACTAGATACTCATAGTGTCCCGAAGGGGTGATGAACGCCGTCTTCCACTCGTCCCCCTGCCTTACCCGAACGAGATCAACTTGGTAAAGATGGACGCTTGCTGCAGCAACTCGAATTCATGGGGGGCAAGGAGTAGCGACCCTTGATAGTGATTATATTGAGGCCTCGATAATCTATGCAGGGACGGAGGGTTCCATCTTTTTTCCCTACAAAAAAAACCCTGCCCCTGCCGGTGAGGTGGAGGTTCGTTCGTATGAACCCCAGGGCTAAAGCTCCCAGATGTATTCCTCCATGGCTACTCTTTTGGGGCCACAGAGAGAGGACAGTCTGCCACGGGGTGGAGTGGTACCCAGGAGCAAGTTGATAGCACAGTCATAGGATCTGTGCCAGGGAAGGACCTGGGCCTTCTGTTTACTAAAGACCTCCTGCAGGTCATGGTAGTCTGAAGGGACTTGAGATAAGTCCAGTTTATTAAGGGAGGTTGTGGTCAGGATCAATGGTGCTGGGGAGGCGTCGAAGCAAAGGCCCCTGCACTGGGGTCCCCAAAAGGACACGGACCGGGTGAGCCAGTCAATGCAAGGGTTGTGCTGTTGTTGCAAGAGGAACCCCAGGACCAGTTGTAACTCTGGGGCCAGCGTGAGGAGCAGCGAGATTTGTTTCGTATGCTGGCCTATACGCAGAGTTATGGGGCGGGTCTGTTGGGTTACCGCCCCAGACTTGGGTTAGATAAGTCCAAGTGCAGCACTTAACTAGGTCTGAGAGGATGTGTGGAGGAATGGGAGAAACAAAATGTAGAGAGCGGCAAGAAAGCAAAGCCGTGACGAATGCTCTAACGATGCGCTATGGGGGAATGGCTGCTTGGTGCTGTGGGTAACACTACTTAAGCTAGGGGGCCCAACAGGGAGGTAAAATGAGAAAACAGAAATAATATGGTGGTTGGGTGTGACTAAGCCGGATAGTACGCCCACCAGCTGGCCGCAACCCAACAGCCTTCTAAGCTTTACGCTTTTTCTCTTTCACGCCTTTTCTCTACTTACTTTCACACTTTCACTTTCACACTTTTAATCTACTCACTTTCACACTTTTCACTTTCACAATCTTTGCTTTTTCCAGAGAAAAAACTCTCGAGAGCGATACCGTTTACCGGCTTTGTCCAACAAGTAGCCTCAGCACCTGAGCTGAGACATCGGCAGGTTTATAAAGCCTCAGCTCAGGTGTATCGGTTTTGCGCTAATGAGCGCAAGGCATGCTGCGAAGTGTAGTTCTCAGTGAACTATTCTTGCATCAGCAAGGTCTGCATCTCCCTCTGCTGGCCGTCGTGGGCAAGGCAGGTCGGGACGTTACAATAAGATGAGAAAAGAGAGGCAAAATTAGAGCGCAGGGAGCAGGGACACTAGGTGCAATAGGGTATCGGGACTCAGAATACAGGAAGATGAGGGGATGGAGGGGGTGACGTCAGACATGGTGAAGGGGATGGATAAAGAGGGGGCCAAAAGGAGGCCTTACACAGCCTTTCTTAAGAATATAGAACGGAATGGTGCCCTTTACAATATGGCTGTCCCACACCCTCCTTCCCCAGTCCTCCACATACACAGAGACCTCACGCCTGCACCCAGTCGGATCCTGCAGCAACAGCAGGTGGGGTCAAAGGTCAGAGTGTGAATGAAGTGTGGAGGACAGTGATATGGGACTTAAAAGTTTTAAAAAATACAATTGTGCAACAAATTCTATTTATATAATAAAGTTTTTCCTGATCTGCAGATGAACTCATGTGACTCACCAAGATCTGGACAGTAAGGAGTCCCTCACCAGCGTCACGGGCATCAATGGTGAATTCTACGGGCAGGCTGGCAGGCACACCAGCGGCGTTAAGGCCAGGCCCACTGGCACGAACCTTACTGGCGTCATGAGCAGGCAGGGCTTTTACCTTAAAGGGACTGGTATAAAATAAAGAATGACAGAGAAATAGTGTTAAAGGCCTTTACAGAACCTCTGAAAATTGAGAAACTGATCTTCTGGGTAATGCTATAATTATGAGGACTGTGTGAATATGACGTGATCCTACCTGCGTGGCACTTCTTGGTCTGCGTATTTGACGTACACAGTGTAAGGACCATCCTTGGACGGGGTGTAAATCACAGTGTGAGTGCCATCACCATTATCTGTAATGCTAACAGGCTCCGTTGCTCCTACAGATGTGAGAAGGTATTGGCACGATAAGGTCAATTCCAGAAAAATGTCATCAAAGTCATAGGTAGAGTCTATGTTGCCAAGTGTAAGTCAATGTCTGCAGTCCACTCGAAAATTATTGGCACCTTTCGTGAAAATGAGCAAAAATGAACAAGGCTTTGAGCTTAAACATGCTGTAGTGAAGTTTTATTTAAAAAAAATTCAAACATAAAAAAGTTCTCAATTAGTGCAATTTTTTCTGCAAAAAACGCTGGTTTCAAAAGTATCTGCACCCCCACAATTAATATCTTCCCCTAGAAACACTTGAAGATGGATCTTGAACCCTCCTCCATGCGGAACATTTAATGCTTCTTTATATTCCTTGCATTAGGTTTGGTCTTCAATTCATGCCACAGATTTTTGATAGGGTTCAAATTCCAAAACTGGGATGGCCATTTGCAAAACATTGATTTTGTTATAAGAGTCAACTAAACAATTCTGAAACTGTGATTTTGGGTCTCTGAAGGGTGGCAATAATTTTGGAGTTGACTGCATGGGCTATCATACTCTCTGCAAGACATGACCGTGTATCTGCAGTGAGCTCTCACCAGTTGGGCTGTAGAGCAGCACTTCCAGTGGGGCCAGGCCGGCCTTGCTGCAGTCCACAGTGAAGGTTTGTGGGACGTGGGCTCGCACTCCATTGCCCAGGCCTGGACCAGAACACCTCACCTTACTGGGATCCACCAGTTCTCGAACTGGAACTCTGAATGGGCTGCCTGCATACCAGAAACATTTCACACGTTCTTAGAATTTATCTGATTACACATTCAAATTAGTACTCTTTATTTTGGATCTTAATAAGTCAGGGGCTCAGTGGAAAAACTACTGGCTACCCCAGAGAAGTCCACAATTGCTGCATTTCATTTTAATAACAGCTGCATTTAATTATGATTCTGCTCTTAGGTTAATCAAGAAAAATACTAGTTTAATGATGAAGACTCATTCCTATCACAGATCCAGTTGGGAGGAGTGAAATAGCCAACCTGGGATGGGCAGGCCTCCGAATGTGATGTTGACATCATACTCTCCGGGAGTGAAGGGGATGTACTCCACACTACAACTGCCATCTTTATTATCCTTACAGGACATCTTAGCCTCAGACGGGCCCTCAATGGCCAAGCCAAGGCCACCTGTACCAGCACCCCTATGGACAGAAATATAAAAATGGGGGGTTAGATTGGGGATGAGTGGTGACTTTAAGGATTCAGGTAAGGCCCTTGAACATTTTGTATCAAATAACTGCCTTTTTAAGTCCTGTATAACACTTTAAGCTCCAAATAGATGCAAACATAGTGTCACGAATAAGTGATATAGAAATGAAGTGCCCTGTTATTATGTGATGTACCTGGTCTCCACGGTGAAGCGGTTGGGTTTGTTGACTAGCCCCTCCTCCAGACCCGGTCCATATGCCCGCACACGGCTAGGGTCACAGCCCTCGGCTACCGACACCCTGTACGGGCTTTTCGGAACTGACACGTCATCATACAACACCTCAATCAGGTGCACACCTAAGTATATACACACATGCACACACAAGGTCCACAATGCCATACATGTAATGCATATTTCAGCTATCTTTGGGCAGCAAAGTCACATGTTTGGGCCTTCTTGATGGTCTGTGATGTTTCACTTCCAGCAACCGTACACACTTAAGTAGCTGAGCACACGAGGGATGATGGTTACTAAAGACAACCAGCTTGAACATGGAAACACTCCGTCAACTTTAGATCACCGGTATGGCTTTCCCAGTTGCTTTTGGAAAACTGGGCCTAGTTCTCCTCGCGCAACTGCAATCACAAATCGTCACTATGGATCTCTAGTAGTTTTTGGTGGTAGAGGACATGGTACCTATTATCACGGATATACCAATCTGATACTGAGTATGAGTATCAGGGCTGATACTGGCCTGAAACCCTGGATCGGTATCAGATCAGATTTTTTAAATATTATTTACGCATTTTAGGGCATGAACTCGTGTTATGTTGACTGACACAACACAAATCATGCACATGAACATGCGCCTCTGGTGTTTTGCATAACTTGGCAACTGAAGCTTGCAGAAGCCAGGCTCGGTAACTAAAAGGATATCAGTATCGGATCAGTATCAGGTATTGGCCGATACTCAGAGCTCAGATATTGGTATCTGAACAAAAACAGAAAAAGTAGGATCGCTATCACTATATTGCACAAGGACATGCTACTATGCCAAAATTGCGAACAGAATTTTTTTGTTCTGAAATACAAAATGCCTGTGTTGTTCTGAAATAAAGTTACAATTTTTATGAGTCAGACCTGTGCAGGATATACTTAGGGTTCTGAAAAATCAATAATTTTTTTAAACACATAAAATATAATTATTTAAAAATTGTATCAAACTTGAAAATGTGTGTATCGTTACATCCCTAGTCCCCATACATCTCCCTTACTCCTACTTGCACTTACACTTAATCCTATTTTGTTTCACAAGCTCACGGTGGAGTAGGAGACTTTGCTTATTAAATACAAACTAGTGCTGCTTATAAATAAACAAATGAAGGCTACACCAGACATACTACCCAAAAAGCACGAGGAGAGAGCTTCAAACCACAACTTTACCCAAACAGCTTGTGCTATTAAATGGCAACAGACAAGCTCAAGGAATACAGATTTTACAAAGAGCAGCTTTCCAGTTCACTGCTTCCTGCTTCCAGTGCCGCACTGAATTTGAATTCCCTTAATGATTCTACACTCCCAGTGTAAACTTATATTCAAGATTTGATAAGGAAAATGCAATATTTCTTGATCAAAGAACGCTTGAACAAATCTAAGAGGAGAGGTTTTTGCTGAACATCGTACCGTCCTCATAAGCAGTGTACTCGACTCTGTAGGTCCCATCTGCTTTATCAGTGATGTATGCCTCTGTGTTGGTGCCTGAAGGGTTAACAATGCGAGCTTTGATGTGGTTTCCCCCGGTCATGTTGTTAGCACGGCTGTCCACAATGAAGTGTGTGGTGACTTCTCTAAGGACCCCTGTAAACCAGCACAAACACCATACTTCAGTCCGTAAATTATAATCATTTAAATAACCACAATACACAGTGTACCTAAACATACAGCAATACTAGAGCAATACTAAAATGATTTTTCCAACATAAACTTTAACATGAACGATCATTTTAGAAATCATAAACCTGTTTATGTTTAGTTCATTTTAAGCAAGAGAAAATGTTAAAAATTACTGGTCTTTGTAAATGTGAAACCAAAAGGTTAAATCTCTCTATCTCTTTCTTTGCCACGCAAACCTGCTATCAGCCATATCCCCAAGCAGGGGATTTTGTGTGTCTATTGCTGTGAATGCAGTTTATATTGCTAAAATGGAGATAATGTATATTCAATCAATTTTACAGATTGCTATAAAATCAAAAAAGATGGCCATTGCTAAATAGTGTACAGTTTCCAGTAAGCTGAGAAGGTGTACCTCTGGGTTCAACTCCTGGTCCATAGACTTTGATCCCGCTGGTGTCGATGGCAGGATCCACTTGGACGCGAGCAGGAAACTTGGGCACAGCATGCCCGCCGTATTTGATGGTAATGGTGTACATGCCGTGGAATGGAGGCACGTAGGTGATGGAGTACGTGCCATCGCTGTTGTTCTGGATGTGCACTTGGGCTTGGGCACCTGAGTCTGAGATGATCTCAATGGTGAGCTCGGCCTCCCCTGCTTTGGAGCAGTCAACTGTGAAGGAGGCGGCCTCATCCACTTTGCCCCTCTCCAAGCCCGGCCCGCTGGCTGTCACCTTGCTCGGGTCGAATACAGACTGCACCATGGCTTTAAAGGGGGAGCCAGGCACATGCTGCTCAGCGAACAGGATGTTGATGGCATACTCGCCCGGCTCGGTGGGCAAGTAGGACACGGAGCATGAACCATCGCCATTGTCCTGGCACTCGATCTTGGCCTCGCATGGACCCTCCACAGTCAGACCCAGACCACCTGTGCCAGCGCCTTTGGTGTCGATGGCGAAAGGAGCCGGTTTACCCACAATTCCTCCCCTCAGGCCTGGGCCGTAGGCTCGCACCTAGGTAAATGAGAGATGAAATCGAGGATATACAATGGAAAGATGATAAAACTGCAAGTGAACAGTCAAACCTTATTACACTGCTCAATCCTGTTGACATATGATGAAATAAATATGCAACATATTATGAACAGACCCATATTAGCCATATTAAATGATCGCCATTTATGATCATCATACCATAATCTCATGTATTTCACTACTTATTAATTAGAAACCTATATGACTTCCTTTACCATATATGTGACTGTGGTACATAATAGATCGTCTTTGTCCACTTTGCTGTTAAACATGTAATTTTCCCTAGACGAAATGAAGAATGCAGGCTTTCCAGATGTGCTTAAACTACCCCCTGTGGCCAAGCACACTCTGGCTCACCTCTCCCTCGACAAATTAATTACACACCAAACATCTTCTAGTCATTTCCTACAATGGTTAAATACACTGCCACATCATATTTGATTTCCAAGTATCATCTAACGATGTGGATGTACCAAATGGAACATGTGGCTCACAGATACTGTATGGGACGCTAGTGACCTCATCAGCCAAGTAATCTTATCCATAGTTAATTAACAGAAGGTTAATGAGAGAGAGCAGGCAGAGGGATGTTCTGGGAGAATGCTGATGGACGCATGGCATTACTTACTACTGATGAAGACCCTTCAATAATACTCAATTACTGAGCCTCAAAGGCCCCTGGGAAGCTGAACTCAATTAGTAACAGATTTGGGGAGGGTCATTGCTGCTGTAAGAGGCTACAGACATATTACAAAGCCTTCCTCTTCATCTCTAAGAACAGAAATGATCAGCCTACACTAATGCGTACATTCCTCCAACCCATGAATGAAACAAACAAGCAACGTTTATACTCAGACCTACTATTTTACAAGCTTAGGCAAAGATCTGCATGGCGTCTGCATATTATAATTACCATATGCAGTAAATTTGATTGCATTGGTCACTGACTCTTGGCAGGTTGTTGGTACTGTATGTAAGATACAGCACAGTGTGCTGTACAGTTTCAGTCCTCTGCTCCCACATTCTTCCTCACAAAGATTTTGTCCATTTCAGCCAAATTTTAATAAGTTTCAGGTCTTGGACCCATGCAAAATGCAATCAAATGACTTGTGACCAGTTCAAAATGTCACCGCACACACTCTGTTTTCCTTCAGAGTGACGGATTATTAGTAGACCATCACTAATCAAAGCACCTTAGGTCATATTGAGAGATCCCTAATAAACCCTGATGAAGATTGGCAACGTTTAATTGCACAACACCTTCTGTATGAAATTGCACAACTGACTCTTATTCCAGTTTTTAAAAGACATTGTTCATACATTTCATGTTATTCTTATTCAAATGTTTAGATGAATATTCTGCTCAATATTCTGCTGTGACGGAGCAGCCAGTACAGATTTTCCCTTGATAGTTCAGAAGATAAACTAGAGATAGAAATGCAGGCAGCAGGGGAAGTGAATAATAAATGGTGCATCTAAAATCTAAATAGTGCACATAAAAGAATGGATAATGGATGGATACATGGATGGATGGATGGATGGATGGATAAATAGGTATCTGGACAGATGGATGGGTGGATGGGTGGATAGATTGGTGGGAATGTGGATGGATAGATTAATGGATGGATGGGTATGCTGGTGGATGAATGGATGGATGAATGGATAGATGAATGGATGGGTGGATGGGTATGTTTGTGGATGAATGGATAGATGGCTGGATGAATAGATGGATGGATAAGTCGGTATGTGGATGGATGGATGGATGAATAGGTATCTAGATGGATGGGTGGATAGGTGGATAGATTGGTGGGAATGTGGATGGATGGGTATGCTGGTGGATGAATGGATAGATGAATGGATGGATGGATGAATAGATGGATGGATGGGTATGCTGGTGGATGAATGGATGGATGGATGAATAGACGGATGGATGGATGGGTATGTTTGTGGATGAATGGATAGATGGCTGGATGAATAGATTGATGGATAAGTGGGTATGTGGATGGATGAATAGGTATGTAGACAGGTGGATTGATAGATGGCTGGATGGATGGATGGATGGGTATGTTGGTGAATGAATGGATGGATGAATAGATGGATGGATGGGTATGTTGGTGGATGAATGAATGGATAGATGACTAGATGGATGGGTGGATGAATAGATGGATGGATGGATATGTGGATGGATGGATGGATGGATGAATAGGTATGTGGACAGGTGGATGGATAGATGGATGATGGGTGGGTATGTTGGTGGATTAATGAATGGATGGATAACTTTATCTTGATTATCCACTATAACACTTACTTTAGAGGGGTCAGGGGGCATGACCCCTTCCACAGTAAAGGGGCTTCCTGGCACAGGGTTCCCGTCGTAACTGATGTCCACTTTGTAGGGTCCCTCCTCTGGGGGAATGTACTTCACAGTGTGCACTTCATTGGCGGTTCCAGACTCAACCTTGCACGGGATTGGCCGTCGAGATGGTGAGAGGATTTTCACATCCACTGTGCCCTGGCCTCCGGCTCCACATGTGTTAATGGTAAACTCCTGGTCTTTTCCAATGTCCACTTCTACACATTGCAAACGCACACACACACACAACACACAAGAAACATGGTCCTTCAACTTAAAACACCAAAATGCAAAGTTTAAAACATATTTGTTGTACACGTCATTAATAAATGTACACATTTTAAAAAGTAAAATCTAAAAATAATATATTAAATCAAATTACACTTATTAAATAGAATGTCTCCAGACTTACTGGTGTTAAGTCCTTGGACCTTGACCTTACTGAGGTCCAGTGGAGGAGCGACAGTGATAATGAAGGGGCTTTTAGGGATGGGGTCACCTCCATGGCAGACAGAGATGCTCATGTTACCCTACCAAAGAATAGGAAAAATAAGGATCTGTCTATCCTATTCTATATGAAGAAATGTGTTTCACACTTAAGCTTTATTGATTCAGGATGTAAAATGTGTATCCAAGTAATCCGATACACTTGAAAATGTACTAGCAGAATAGTGTAGTAAATGCAACTCAGACTATTGTACAAGACAAACATTTAAACGTTCAAGTTTCACAATGCAAAGCAGTGAATAAACAAAAAATAATAATAAAAACAGCAGCATGTGTTTTAATCCAATGCCAAATTCAAATTTTCCTAACAATTTCTTTCCTTCAGCAAAGCACTTTACAATCCAATTTATATAAATAGAGCACTTACAACACCTCCAACCCATAATATAAGGGCATATTAGTTGTTGAAAATGTCAGGCTATTTAACTTGCTGCAAGCAAGTGCCATGTGGCATTGTGGGATATTAGGTGTCACTGCAAATTTAATTTGCTCACATCTGACTCTCAATCATGCTGAAGTAGTAATAAACACATTGCCAAATCAATTACCATGCAGTACATTTGTAGCCCTGAGACCTTGAATTCATCAGGCTCAAAAAAAGTTGCATGGGATATGATATCCCCTGTGCAATCTATTTCCAACACATTAATGTGCTTGTGCTAAGTGACCTTCACAGCAAGTTCTTATAATTATATAAGAACTTATATAATTATAATATAATTATATAAGAACTTATATCACAAATACTTTATTGAAAGTGAAAGTGGTTTACCAGACAGGAAATGATTTTGTTTAAATCCCCTATACAGATATAGCAGCACATTGTTACTGAATTGCGTAAAACAGTAGGGTCCAAATGTCTGAGTCCACTATCATATTATCATCATAATGTTGCTTTTATTTCATTATTTGTCAAACAAATTTTTATGTAATTTTATTATATTAATAAACTAGTTAAACTGAGGTTGTGGATTTTTAGGATATCCTTGTATGAAAATGAAATGTATCTTAATATCCTTTCTTCACACACCATTTATAAAAAAAAATTATTTGGATTTTTTTAAATTATAATGTCATATTCTATTTCAGTCTAATTGTAGCACATGTACACTCCTAACAGTGTTGACTCTTGTCATCTCTTAATGACATCGAATGATACTGAATCAATTAATACAGTCCTCTATGTCTTGTGCACATTGGTTGAATTGTAAAATATTTTCCAGGGGGATGATGGGTTTATACAGTGGATGCTGATTATAAATAACCATTTAAACTGTAGCTGCACTCATACTCAGGGGAAAAAGCTCAGGGGAAAAAAGCCTATTTTGCCGTTGCTTGTCTTACATTGTCTATTTGTTTATATAGAAAAAAAGTAAAGCTCTTTGCAATTCTACAGTCATTACACTTTTGTCTTGTATTGCCACAGAACATTCCTATACACTAACTAATAGTTTATTCAATGTGACAATCAAATATTAGGACAATCCACTAAGATTATAATCTTAAATCTACTTTTTTATCAACCCTGGACACCTTTCGCTGGTTAACTCTGTTTATCAAACCAGCTGTTGTCCCTTTTAAAGTAAGTGCACAGCTCTTGTTGTGGTGCTCACTTCGCCATTACTAAAGATTGAAACTGCGGCTTACTGCATCGTTGTACCCTCCATGGCGTTACCAAAGAAAGGTATACATATAGACATAACCACCATCTCAGTAGGTGCATGCATGCTTTAGCCAATCATAACCTGTTGGTTTAACATGAATAACTTACAATACATACAATGGATGGAAAGAAAATATTAGAAGTAAACATCTTAAGTGATAGAAAGACCTTAAAACTTTTGTCATTTGTTTTCAACAGGGGTGCGGCCCTGAACTCGAATCCTGTTTATGCATTATACTCGCTACTGCTTTCACTGAATAAGAATGACTTATATTAGCATATTTAGTAAATAATATTAGTGAATAGTATTATATTAGTAAAAACCAGTGTAACCTTGTTTGTGAAATATAATTTGTCAAAACTGTTTAAGTTTTTCATAACTGATGAAATAAAGTATTTATGGTGGACTCAGTTTTTTTAACTACTGTTTATACCTACAAATGTATCATAGGCCAGAGTTCTCCTGCACTTCTCCTTACCTGCTGTAGTGCAGTGTAGCGTACAGTAAAGGAGTAGTCGTGGTTATCAATGATCTCAAAGTCACTGACAGCTTCCCCTTTAAGCGTTCCTGTAAAGTGCACCTCTGGCGTGGCCTTGCCTGCTCCTTTAGTGTAGATGGTGAAGTGTGTCGGCTTGCCCACCTCCACACCTAAAGAGCATTAACATGATGTATGAATCAACACTGCCTGCTCTAAGAGACTCCCTTACACAGAGATGCAGAGCCATACCAGTCTTGCAGAGTCCTGGACCCTCGGCTCTCACTTTATTAGCATCATGGGAGGGATCCACTTTAATACGGAAGGGGCTGACGAGTATCTCCTAGGGTCGACAGAAAAATATCGTTACCACCATTATGAAATGTTAACAGAGTCATCATTTGATAATAATCTTAAAACAAAGATAGACAAAGATACTAAACGTACCTGATCAGCGAACAGCACCATGATAGTGTATCGCCCAGCGCCTGGTGGCGTGTATTTGACAGTGAATGTGTCGTTGTCGTTTTTGATAATGTCAAAATCGATGTCGGCCTCGGCAGGGCCTACTACTCCAGGAGCACACTTGATCCCAATGCTCACATCTCCTACACGGATAAAGAGAAAGAGGATTGGGGGACAGTTGTATATACAGTTCTGCACTACAGGTAATTATTTTAAAATAATGACATTTTAAACATGAGTGAAGGGTACAGACTGACCTTGGCCAGCCTCGCTGCAGTCCACTGTGAAGTAGGTGGGTTCGTTAGCTTTCAGGCCAGTTTTCTCCACACCTGGTCCATAAACCTTCACATTCTCAGGATGGCTCCCTTCTCCAATGTTCACCTGAATTTGAGTCAAAAAACCGCGGGTCACCAAATGTAAGACAAGGATAGGAACAAGATGCGAAAGTAGCAATGCACTCATTTTCGATGCGATACTGAAATCAGAGCTCTGAGAATCGGCCGACACTCGATACAAATCCGATACTGATTTTTTCTCTTTCAAAAACTATTTAAAATGGTTTTGAAACCATTCATAATGTGTATAAAAAATATTATGTCACTGGATTGGATCAGACATCCCTTATATAAATGTAAAAGGAAGAGTAGCTTGCAAACAATACAGTGAATGTAGTCATTGTTCTTCCGTATTTAACATTTGTAATCACTAGGCTACTGCAAATAATAGATCAATACAAAATGGTAATACGGGATGCCACATTTTATTACTGTGCATTTCTTGGCATATGTATTTCATTATTTTGCAATAATTGCACTTTGTGTTCATCAAACTCACCTGTGTAAAGTAATTACTAGAACTAATTAATTAAAGTACTGAATATTTATCATATGTCTTGACACAAGACACAAGTGAGCTCTTACCCTGAACGGGCTGTTGGGGACATTGACCTCGCCCCAGGTGATGATGATGGTGTGTTTGATGGGCTTTGTGGGGATGTAGATGCAAAAGAAAGTGCCGTTGTCGTTATCTGTGATTTGGATGTCAATGGGGTAACCTTCTGAGTCCTAAAATCAAAAAGCAGAAAATATTTCAGAACAAAACAGCACATCATAGTATGAAATGTCAATCCTAAGTTTAAAGCAATATACTATTAAAGAAAAACATTGCATCCTTCTAGAAAAAAATAACGTAGTATTTTTGGCAACTCATTTTTGCATCTTACTTCAAAAAATTACACAAAATTAGGGCACACCATACGTGAAGTACCAATAACATTATTTTAAGAGACTCTGGACATGACTGTGAGACCAGCATCACAATCATAAAGGATTTGAATCAGCATGTTTGTGAATTTCAGTCTGTGCAATCAGAGGACTTATCTAGGGTAGATACCTGAGCGTAGATCTTCAGCTGGCCCCTGCCTGCTCCTCGGGCATCTATAGTGAACTCTGCAGGTTTGTTCACGATGCAACCGGTGGGCTCCAAACCAGGGCCAGAACATTTCACCTGCAACAAAAGATAAAAGTTGTTACTTCACATTTGCATGTATCATTATGAGATTATGACATTATGCAATGTGCTACATTTATTAGGAATCCATTTATCAGTGCTAACAAAGTTTAGGGCAGGTTGAGGCCAGATGGGAGGGGCTGACCTTCTCAGGGAAAATGTCATTGGCTGCAGGGAGGATGTGGGCCATAAAGGGGCTGTCCTTAATGTCCTCATCATCACAAATGACATGGACAGCATAATCACCGGGCTCCGTGGGCCAGTAGAGAACATCACACGAACCATCACCCTTATCATCACACTCAATCTTAGCCTGAGACGGACCCTCAATGGAGAATCCTAAACACACATACATACACACACACACACACACGCACTTAGAGAAACATATACCTCTGCTAATGTTAGGAGAGAGAAGCTGATGTTTATAGCCCTTGGTGCCTGTTTTCAGTCACACTCGCACACCATAAACACAAGGCTTCCAGACCCCGGGACCCCTGAGTGTGTGGAAAGAATTAAGAAAACAGCAAATGTGACAAGACTTACCCAGAGTTCCCACCTCCGTGCCGATGGCCTCCACCACAAAGTCAGCTGACTTGCCCACCATGCCTGTCTCCAGGCCTGGACCCCACGCTCTCACCTTCTGAAGCCCTGCGTCCTCGCTGACCACCACCTCGAATGGACTATAAGCACAGAGACACATGGACAGAGTGACAGAGGTGTAACACAGTGCTAGTTGTTCAGACTAGGTCCACTGCTGACCTCTGAAGTGTGCTAAATGTTTTCATACATCTTGACATCTGATTCATGAAAATAGTTTTTCCCAGGTCTGTCTTTAAAGAAATACTCCAGCATTTTAACCTAATTTCTATTTATATATGTGATTATCACAAACAAGAATTTCAAGATGTTTGTGCACTAAAAAAAGAATGGAAAACCCGTTGATTTGAAACTCACTTATATTGGAAGTTTAAGGGCACTTGTTGGTGCAGTTGATAAACATTTATGCAAAACATGTATTTTTGTAGAATGTTTTCATGAATTATGCAGTCAAAGGTCTTTGTAAATTAAGCTCTAAATCTTTGTAATTAATTCTTTCAGAGACTTTTGCAGAGGGAAGAATTTGTAGTTATGTGTTACCACATAAGTGTAAATAACCGGAATTACTTTTTACTGTATTGCCTCACCGTTCAAAGGTTGGACAAAACTACAGAAGAACCGCTTTGTTAAGACTTTCTCTCACATCTGTTACAGTTGTAGTTTTGATTTTGTGTTATACAGTCACATATTTTAAACGTTTATTGACGGAATTCAACAACTGCCCTTAAACTTCTATTGTAAGTGAGTTTTGAGTAAATCAGTTTTCCATTCTTTTCTTTTCTTCTCTCAGTACAGGGAAACATGTTGAAATTCTTGTCTGTGGTAATCACACATACAATGCAGATGTGGTAGATAGAGAATAGGTTGAAAAATGCTGGATTATTCCTTTAATGACTACTCAAAGTCAATGGGCTATACCACTATAGGCTGTGTATGGGTAATGTATCAAGGAGCTCACCTGCGTGGGATGGCGTGGCCCCCCCAGGTGATGATCACAGTATATTTCCCAGGAAAAATGGGGTAGTAGTTACACTCATACACCCCATCGCCCAAGTCACATACTTTCACGGGTTCATCTTTACCTTCTTAACAACAAAAGAAAGTCAATTTTTAATAGAATGATAGCTACAAATCTTCAGAAAAAAACACTGATATTTGGAGTAAACTGAAACTACACTCTCAGAAAAAAAGGTACCAAACTGGAGTGGTTTTGTACATGTAGTATGTATCCTTTACCTGGAAAGGTGCATATAGTGTACATTTAAAGTTTACTCTAAAAGCAAATTAAAGGCACAACAGTGGTCTTTAAGGTCCAATTATGTACCTTAAATCATTTTAAAGGTACACTATATTCACGTATCCAGGTGAAAGATGCATACTAAAGGTCCAAAAGTTTTTTTCTGAGAGTGTAAAATAGGCTCTGCTGTTGTTGCAGTAAAGACAAAAAGACTTTATAATGGTCCCTTAGTTGCAGAAGTCACTTACTTGGATTTTTGATGAGGACCCGCAAGTC
The DNA here is from genome assembly GCA_028565825.1 of Olivaichthys viedmensis. Classification (NCBI taxonomy): domain Eukaryota; kingdom Metazoa; phylum Chordata; class Actinopteri; order Siluriformes; family Diplomystidae; genus Olivaichthys; species Olivaichthys viedmensis. Next base: position 9,795,566 of record JAOUQW010000014.1, read on the forward strand.
TCCGCTGCCTGCTCCCCTGGTGTACACTTTAAAATCGGCCACTTCTTTCACCCGCACACCCTTGGGCTGTAGACCTCGCCCGATGGCCCGACAAGCATTCGGATTACTTGCTGATGAGTGGGGAGAGGGGTTAGACTTGTGCAAAAAATACGCATGGATAGATATTAATACACATATAGAGACACACTGACATACACATACAGAAACACAGAGCTGCTGGGTTTTAGAGTTAGTTCGGATGAGCATGTCGCTGCGTATGGGAGAGTTGCGTATGGGTGGTCACATGAAAAATTAATAGCTCAAGCACACAGAGATGAGATGTAGATGTTAGGTTTCATTATTATTTTAATTATTTAAAGGGGATAAAACTGCTCCAAATTCCCAATACATAATACTTAATAGATTTAGAATCTAAAAAAAACATTTACAATAATGTAAAATAAATAATTTGCTGCACTTAAAAGCACAGATCATACTCTAACTTGCTGGGTAAACGGCTAAATGGATCAATAAATATAAATGTTCATAGTCTTCACTGCTAAAGCTAGCCAGCAGGCTAACATGAGCTAACCTGACAGGATTTCGGAGCGGAATTTTAAGTCATATTAATAAATGTTTATAATCTTCACTGCTAATGCTAGTTACAGTAGATGGCTAACATAATCTAACTTGGCTGGACTTGACAGGATATTTCGGAAAATGTGAGGGCAATCATAAAACTGCCTGTCTACTCAGAAACGTTTGACCAGCCCATCTGTCCCACTCAAAGACACGGCCACCAGTGTGTGGTCTACAGACAGACCCTAATTGACAGAATTTTTTAAATAATTTTTACTGTTACTGAATGAAAATTGAATAGATTTATTTCAGATCTGGGGCTCTTTTGATGGGTTTCACATTTGTCAGGCAATTTCTCAATGAGACCTTGTAGTGCAATAAAAGAACTATTACACAGCCCGAGCCACATCAAAGAGCGGCTCCAAATGAAAGGCCCTTTTCGAAAGCAACCGAAACCATCTGTAATTTCAATCTGTCTCACCTAGCACAATAAAAAATACAGAACGACACAAATAACTTCATAAGACCATACAAAGAAAAATGGATATGCTGCCAGGATGGTAGAAAGCTGTTAATTTAATGTTAGAATAAACAGAAAGAGTTGTGTTAGATGGTATTAAATCAGCAGCAATAAACTTTAACTAAAATTTAGGTGATTGTGCTAAATTTCATGAGGAACACAGATGATGATGATGATGATGATGATGGGGACAATGATTATGATGACATTTATGACGAAGACAGATTTACTAGACGGTCACTTTGACAAGAGCCCCCTGATGCCAGATCAAAGTTTTGGCAATAAATCTGGCTTGCACATTTGTCTATTCCATTTTGGTACAACATGTTAAACCTAATATTTCATCACAGGCCAGTTAGGGTTAATGTTATTATGAATTATTTTATGAGGTTGAGTTGCATAATTTGATTATCAAATCAAAAATTTATATATGTTAATTTTGGAATTATGACATTAGAAAGCATTAGAGTATTAAAGTATCAGATCCAGCCCAACTGCAAAGGTCTTGCAGTTTTAAATGGAGCATGTGTAAAAATGATCGTCCAGCTCCACCACTTAGTGATGGCTTTCTTTCTGCGGGATTAAGACAAGACCGGCAGCAAATCGAGCGCTTGCCTGTTCCTAATCTCACACACACTCCACCTTACACCCCCATTCATTCCAATCGCTCCCTGCTGAAAGCTGTATGCGAGGTTCTGCTTTCGCAAACGGCCAAGCGCCAGAACATGCCAAAAAGCTGGGGGAAAAAGGGTTGGCGTGTCGGAATGGACACATCGGGGAGATTGAATGAGACAAACAGAGACAGGAAGAGATAGAGAGGGTCAGGGAGGGACAGGGAAAGAAATGAGGGATCAGGGATGATGGAGGAGGGACAGAGAGAAACATGGAGAAAAGCGAAGCGACCAAGCTTGCGCAGGCATGTGCCGCACCCCAGCGGCACGTACTGACTTGCTCGCCTGGGTTTGGGCGGCGTTGGGGGGGGCACTTTCTTGGACTTTTCAGAGGGCGGCGTGCGAATAGACTGTGGGATTATCTGAACCGGGGAGCCGGCCGGCACGTTGCTCGGAGGAGCTAAAACGAGACACAGGCGAAAGAGAATACAGCAACACATTTTTAGAATATGTGTGTGTACCGAACCCCCGGAGCAGAGAACACAAGAGATCCCGGGAGACAAAAGACATGAACCACGTTCCAGCCTGGACACTCAGCACTCTCTGCATACAGGTTATTTTAAAGAATCTGTGCACAATCCAGCATCAGGTCCCATTAGGTCCCTCTCTGGAAGACATCTATTACATATGGCAAGAGCTCCCAACCTTATTATATACTCCAAGTTGATTATGTACATAACAGTGATGGACAGGGAGGGGCTAAAAGGGTCAGGGAAAGACAGGACAGGACAGAAATGGCCAGTGAGAGGGTAAAAAGAGACAAGGAACAATCACTCTTGGGTCTATAAGGTCTGGGTCAAATGTAAATACATCAATAGCTTGGGAACCCTTTATTCAACAGGAAGTTGGGGAAGGGTGGGGTAAAAACTGTTGATTACAGTCATTAATTGATCAGTATTAAATAAATCATATAGCAGCCAGGTTGGGAAGTGAGTCTCACCCTCTGAGATGTGGACAGTGAAAGGGCTTCTGGGTATTTGCTGGCCAGCGAATGTTACATAGATGACATGAGGTCCTTCCAGCACGGGGCCGTATGTGCAGCGGAAAATACTGTCCCCCCTGTTTTCCAGTATGATCTCCACTGTGTCCCTGCGGCCCTGCGAGTCCACGATGATCACACCTACGTCACCTGCGCCCGCACCTGAGAGGACACACATATTCATGTAACGTGTTAAGCCTAAAGGTCTTATAAGAACACAAGATGTGCAAGACACAAGATTAAAAGTTCAACATCACAGCTTGTCGATTCTTTTGCGTGCGAAATGTGAAGTTTGATTCCCACAATACTAGACATATCGGGCTAATGTGGAAGCCTCAGTTCCAAAATCCATGTGAATTTGTAGAAAAATGGATAGACTGTCGTGCTGCCTGGTGCATTGCTCACTCTGTTGTTTTGTATACAGATCAGTTTTAAATGGTGTACTGTGCACTATATACTATATACTATACACTATGTACTTGAATATGTACTACATGATTTTTGTAAGGCAGTAACTTCTTAAATCAAACACTAACGGTTTGCACTAAACGGAAATGACAAATTAGCACAAGGTATCTCACGTCATTGAACCATGCCAAAACAGCCTCCACAGGAGCAAAAGGAGCGTTTTTAAAACCCAAAATGTCCAATTGCTCCTCATTTGCATCCATGGCATAGCGGCGTTCTCACTAAAATGAAACTGCAGCGCCATCTGTTGGCTCTGCCTCTTCTGCTACGTAGAGCAGGCTGCGACCACTTAGTGCAAAAAGTGTCCAACGTTCCACATTTCATTTTTCAGCAGTTTTCAGAGTATATCATCCGGGTATTAATAGTGCACTTTATTTCAGTGAGTTCCCCAGTGTGAACATACTACTTGCACTAAAAGTATGAAAAGTGCCCTAGCTTACGTTACAGCAAAGTGGTAAGTACTACTCCATTCAAGATCTAGTGATGTTTATAACTGACTCTATTAGATCTGAATAATGCTTCTGTAGTATACACTTGAAAGCGGTTTAGGGTCTACTCTGGACCTCTACCTGCGGTATAGATGTCGAAGTAAGTGGGCTTGTTGGCCACATTGCCCACTGGTTCCAAGCCTGGGCCACGAGCCTGCACCTTATTGGGGTCTCCCAGAGCTTTGGACACGTTCACAAGGAAGGGGCTCTGGTTAATGTCCTGCCCGGCAAAGAGCACCTTTACCTGGGCACAGATACAAGCAGAATGTACTGTCAGGCATAGAGAACCTTACCTGTGGTATTTAGTCAGTCTGAATCAAAGATACTGTTAAAATAAAAAGACACACTGACATACGTGGGCATACATTTCAAGCCCTGTTCAAACACACTTGGCGCTTTTCCATTAGACAGTATAGTACGTCAGGGTGTGGTTACTAATCCAAATTCAGAATGATCAATACCCTGGGCGAGTTCCTGTGTTCATTTCACATTGTGTAACATTCAAGTTCTCGGGAGGCTGTGGGGTTGTGACTAGTGATGGCACAATTAGTAAAATACTACAAAAACCCCCCCCCAAAAAACAGGCATATAGCTCATAATTTTTTTGTTAAAATGTGCATGGCACTGTCGCTTCTCTACCTCACGGGGTGAACTATTAAGCCCGTAGAGAATATATACTGTATTTACAAAAACAGACATCTTTAGGCTGGGTACCTTATGAAGGCCCTCCACTTTGGGCACATAGACAACAGAGTAGCTCCTGTTCTTGTCATTGTTGGGGATCACTCGAGCCTGGAAGAAGTAGAGACCGAGAAGACAGACAGTGAGTTATGGAAAGAATTACGCTATCTTTTTGCATTTTTTTGGCAAATTAAACGTGTCCTCTGACCTCCTCTGTGTGACCCTCAGGATCCTCGATGTACACCAGAACTTCCCCAAGCCCCGCCTCCACTGTCTCAACCACAAAATCAGCTGGCTTTAACACCATGTTGCCTCTGGGCTCAATGCCTGCACAGATATAGACAGTGAGACGGGCAAAACTGAGTGATAAAAACAAAGACATTTGAGTGTTAATTTGCTAAGTGGTCATGGAAAGTGTCCCTCACCAGGTCCATAGGCTTTGGCCCTCTTGGGGTGCAGTGTTTTGGAGCGCAGTGGGGCACCTGGCTTCAGCTTGGCTTTGGGGAACTGAGACAGGTAGGTCATCACGGAATGCTCGTCCACGTTCGGGTCCACAATCTCTTCAGGAGCAATAACCTGCACAGGGCAAAGGTCAAGTGGTTAAGGGTTGCTTGGGGCAATACCTAGTTATTTTTTTACTGCCAACTAAAAATTTTCAGAATTAAAGAATGTGTGTAAGATCCACTCTATAAGATAAACGGCAAAGATAGTGATTCAGAAAACGGAGGCATCACATTAAAAGCCACTTCAGCTAAAGTTGTGCGGCGTGTAGGGGCATGTAGATTGATATGGGAGAGAGCAAGAGAAAGAGAAAGTGAAAATGTGTAATGTGAGAAAGAGAAATAAATAATAGAGAAATAGAGAAACTGCAGTCTATGAGAAAATCTGGGTCCGTATTCACAAAGAATCTTATCTTACCCCTAAGAGTTCTCTTAAGTGGCACTAAAGGTTCCTAGCTAAGAGTTTATTCCTATTAAAACTTATTTACAAAACAGCTGAAGGGATTTTTTAAGCTAAGATAAAGGATGGGGTCAACTCCGTTGCTATGAATGGCGGTGTATTTAATGAATGAATCTTGACAGTGATTGGCTGACACGGTAGCAGGCTGTGTGCTAAACATATGCACAACTGCATTTGCTTATGCAGGCAAGTAGCAGAGTTGTGGAAACCTTGATCCACTGTGGTGCTGCATTACTTCATTTAGTATATGACTGCTTCCCTAACTACTCCACAATCACTGCAATACCCACGCAGTCGAGGCAATAGATTTTTTTAAAGCTTGTTGTCATTGAATATTTTAAACACATTAACTTGATTGAACCGTTAAGCACCAGCAGCGGCCATTTAGGATTGTTTTAGGTTTGTTCCTGGTTTTAGCACTAAAATGCTTTCTGAATTACTTTTATAATGAGGACTTTTAAAATTAGGATAAATACGCCCATTTTAAAAAAAAGAGTTTCTCTTAAATCTGCCAGTTAGGAGCTACTTTAGATTTTTTGTGAATGGGCGTATTTATCCTAATTTTAAAAG
>JAOUQW010000014.1:9810916-9824954 GCA_028565825.1 Olivaichthys viedmensis
TGTAGAATAAGTCTGTAATGTAATGAAACGTGTAGAAGGTGAAAGGGGTGTGCAGACTTTCCGGCTTGACTGTATATTACTACATTTCTGAAGGTATAATTTTTCGTAATGTGGCTTCTGTTTTGGGGGTGTTTTTTTCGTAAAATCTCTGTGAAACTAAATATCATGATACCTCTTGTGTACCATGTACATGCCTTCAAGTATTGCAATATATTTTTGCCATATCACCCACCTCTTCATTCAGGACTCTGATGACAGCTGCAGCATTTTTTCGATATTTCATTCATGTTGAACAAAATGAGCAAATGCACCCTATAACTAACTACCCTGCACTCAGGTGGATTATAGGGTACTGACATTTTTGGTTCTTAAATTGAAGAACGCTAAACAGTACTCCAAAACCCCCAATTTATTAAAAAAAAATCTACTTTCTCAAATATTCTGAATTATTGACTCATCACTAACCCGTATACATACATATGTGCACACACCAATAAACAGCAAAATACACAAATAAGAGTACAAGAACTAACCACTGGTAGACTGTTACCAAACAGTTTATTAACCCCTTAAACTCCCGGGATCCGTCAGCAGGTCTAGACTTACATTCCTCACTCTTGTATCTTCATTCCTTTCCTATTAGTTTCACTGTAGTTACTGTATAATTCATAGCAGTTACTGAATCATATGCTGAAAGATGAATAACTGAATAATTAGATGGAACTTTAAGGGGTTAATCCCTTCATCCTTTTTCTCTCTCCATTTCTCTGCCTTCTTAGATCAAAGTTTGTGTTCAGGCCAGATCTAAGCTATTAAGAGTCTAAACAAAAAATTAGACTCGTGCCAAGGGCGAGATTTAAGATGCTTTCCCTGGATGAGGAAACCAGATGTGTGGCAGCTATGTGGCGAGACCCAGACTGGAGCCGGTGTAACATGGGGCTTATTATTAAAGCTAGAGAAATGTATTCCCTAAATGCTACAGCATGATTTTCACAAAGCTGGAACAGTGTGCTAGTACGATACAATGTGCTCCACAAGACCCTTACTTTAAAGTAAACAAATTACAAAGGCAGCTATGGAGGTGATTCATATTAAGTTAAATGTCTATTATCAGTAAGTGTCTGACAATCAGTAATGTGAGTTATATCAACATGAGGCAACTTACAGGTGGCCAAATAGTGACCAAATTACAGTTGCATTGGTCACAAAAGTTGCGAAATTATTTGTGCACAGGGGAAGCGTTTTAGAAATCATGACATGTTGTGCCACAAACAGACTGAATCAGTGAAGAGGACCAGTGGTTGCGATTTCAAGTTTACTGACAAATAGACTTTTCCCAACATAGTTGCTGAGTACTACAAAAGTACAACCTCAAAAAACAACCACAGATTTGAATCAATGCTGTAATTAACCGAAGCTGTAAGCCGTGATTTTCACAGAGCTGCAATTCAATGCGTAAAGAGAATTATCTGGTGTAAGCAGCACAAAAACTGCTGAGCAATGGAAAAAAGTAACATAAACAAGTTTAATTTTGAAGAATGCTAAACGATTCCGTCGATGCACAATGTCTGTTGCCAGTTGTTAAACATGGTGGCGGATTAAAAGGCTATTAAGGAATTCTCAGCTGCTGAAAGAGTATTGCTTTGGGCCCCAACCCTTTATAATTGCATAATGTATTTTGTATACATTAAATATATTCAGACAGCCTACTGGAATTTTTGTGGGCCTCTAGAATTGTCACCACCTTTCACCCCACTAGCAATGGCCCTGGTATGGGCAGCCATCTTGTACGAGTCATTAGATCCGATGGTTTTTGGAGTTTCTTCCCCCTAGATGAATCAATTTCCTCCATAATTGGGGAAACCCACATAAGCCACATTATTACACACTGTAACCGCATGCCTTTTTATATTTGTTTTTGGCAATTACTCCGCTGGCTTAACACTTTCTGTGTGCAGCAATTAGCCTGTTTCTGCCCAAGGGAGGAATCAAAACAGCATCCATTACAGAAGTGGATAACTGACTTTGATCGTTAGTTAAGGTATTACAAATGAATCATGGCAATTGCGTTCACATGCTCGCTTTTTTAACAATAACATGGGCAATATAACAGGATTCCCCCTCTCACTGTAAACCACATGGAAATTCAGAGAGAAAAAGGGTGGGTGGGGGAAACACACATATGAGTCAGTTAGTTACCTAGCTAGCCTCCTAAAGTAATAGCGTAATTCCATGCAAAATAGCGTAATTAAATATTTTAATTTACTTCGGACATCTTTCACTGCATAGCACTGGTTATACATGCTTTTTTAAAAAGATTTTTAAAGAAAGTCTGCCGATCTTGTTGTAGTGTTCACTTTGCCTTGTTTTGAAGGTTGAAAGTACAGCACATGACACAGGTAAACACCCCAATATATCACCAATTAAAATCGTGCATTTCTACCAGGGTTACCAGATTGTGTCTCAAATTGAGTTATCTTTAATTCCATTCGTCTGGAAACAAACAACCTTGTGCTGATAGATGAGTTAGTTTTGATGTAAATTGGCGAACAGTTTGAGATGGTTTGTAGTCAATTGAGAAGGTTTCCAATCCAATCTGGCAACCCTGATTTCTACATAACCACCATCTCTGAATGTGGTGCTTTACACCAATCCTAACTTTTTTCCTTTGACAGGATGAAATAGGATTTGTCCACGGTAACATGGTGTGTAAATCTCAAATATAGAGAGAAATAAATATCAATAATACTAATAGCATAACAACATTAATTCAAAGGGGTTGGAAGAGGGGGATTGGCAGTTTAACAAGAGGGATCATTTTTATGCTTCTATACTACAAACACCTGATCTGACCTAACCTAACCAACCAGGGTGACCTTAAACTTCCTTATAAACTCTGCATGAAATAGCTCAAAAGTAAACCTTGGCTATCTACCTACAGGTTACCATTTTCGGCACACTGCTATGAGTGCAACATGCCCATTAACTCCACCCACTTTTATAGTTTCGTTCTCTATTGGTTTCCACCTATTTCCATATTTATGTTATGAGCATGTGGGCATTGCCCGAGGCCTGCCCTCTTACTCAGTGCAGATGTTCAGGTTAAACCTGTTTAATCCCATTAAAGCAAACCTCCAAAGTAATTAGCTCTCAGTTGACACCTGGATTTTGAAAGATGTCTTTAGTGTAGAAAAGTAGCCACTTCCCTTTCCTGCACCTTTATTTATAACAGTGTTTTATCATACAATAATGCTAACATTACTGGAATAATGCTAAAACACTACTGTAGTTCAGCAGTTAAGGTTCTGCACTAGTGAGCAGAGAGTTCTAATACTAGCTACTGGTGGGCCATGGTCCTCAACTGCTCTGGTTTATGCTTGAATTGGGTGGCTTGTAACAAAAGCATCTGCCAAATGCATAAATGTAAAATATTGCTTCATTTAAAGCCCTGTTACTTGGTTTTTAAAGTCTAATAACAGTCATTGAATAAAATGTAATTGCAAAACCTTACATGTATGTTGTTTAAATTAGTACCTCATTGTTAATGCTAGAAATGCTGAATAAAAGCGAGGAAGAGACAGTTAGCATTGTGCAGTTACATTATGCTAAACAGTACCCACTAGCTTTAATTAATTCTTAGCCATGTTAGTATTTTTGAGTGAATTGATTCTTTAAAAATAGCCATAATGAACTACAATAATTTGACCAAGAAAGAATTTATTGACCTCAGCATCCAAAATAGCTATGAACCTAATTCACTTTATGTCATTCAGCATTCAGTAGTGTGTTTCTGTCACGAATCACTACTCTGACCTATAGTAGTTTCATACACACAGGGTGGAAGCATGGACTCGTTCATCAGTAGACTCACCAGGGGCGCAGTTGTCCACCAGGGCTCCCAGCGCCTTGCCGTCCCTCCAGTCGCGGTGGAAATTGTTGATGGGCAGCTGGGGGACTTTGTTCTGGATCCAGCCCAGAAGGCGCTGCTTGGGGGTGAGCTTCTTGGCATCTTCATCATCCTCGTCCTCCCACATGGGCATGGAGATGGAGTAGTGCAGGATGAGCGTCCATATCATCCCCAGGATCAGCTTCAGGTTGCCGTCCACTATGGCTTTACTGTCTGCACACAGAAAGGTATCGGGAAACTGGTCAATGCAAACAAATCTTCACATTTCCTTCAAATATGTCATCTTGAAAATGCAAACTAGGAATGAACTTTTTTAATTTTCAATACGATATGATACCAATGTCAAAGCTCCATGTATTGGCAGATACTTGATAATGATCTGTTACCAAGTTGTGAGCAACATCAGAGGCATGATGGAGGCATGATTTAAGACAATTTGTGTCATATTTTTACATGCATGATCTGTGTCGTGTCAGTCAGCATCACACACGTTCACATCATGAAATACGTCACTGGAACAGATTGGGGAAATATGTCAAATTCAACCTGATGCTGATCCAGCATTTTAGGCCAATGACGGTCCCGACACCGATACTCAGTATCTTGAACTCCCAGGAACTGTTGGCCGTTCCAGAATTATATTCCTCACTCTCAAAACTACATACTTATCCTATTAGTTTCACTGTAGTTACTGAATATGTTTTAAGATAAATAAATGAATATTATATGCTTTAAGGGGCTAATACAAACATATTGATTGATCCATGGTAGTACCCATAAAACAAAACAGTCAAAAAAAACTAGCATCTCTGAATTTAAAAAAAAAATTACTTAAGATTTTGGCGTATGTGTGTTTCATCTGACATATACAACAAGTCTCAGTTCTTGTTCTTGATCTTGATCTCTGAGTGCATTACACAAGAACACAATCGGTAATTTGTGTTGTATTGGGAGTGTCTCTGTGCTATTATAAGAATGTGACTAACACACAATAGATCAGGCCCAACATGCCTCACCTAGGTGGTTCATGTACACAAACACTCACACCCAAAAACAGCTGAGGCTTCATTCCTCTGAGGAGAGCAAATAGTTCTAATGAGATGCTTCTCCTGGGACAACTGCAAAATCTGTTAGTTTTGCTGTGGTTCCTCACTGCCACTGTGTGTGCATGTGCATGAGTGTGAGTGAGGATCTGGGTCGTCTTTATACCTGCTCCGAGAGCTTGCTGTCCGTACACTTTGCCTGCCGTTTTTGAACATTTCACAGGTCTAAACGTTCACAACATCTGGGTACGACAGTCAGGAAATAGGATTGTGCATTATTGCCGGCACACGTGTGTTTTTTTCCACTACGCAATGTTCTCACACTCTCATTACTACACTTACTTGAACAACATGAGTTCGTATGTGGTATATTTGCCTTACTCTTGCTGCCGCAGAAATGACGCTCACTGATGGTGACCTGCCAGCGCATCGTCTTGTCCTGAGCTGCAGTCAGTGTAAAACTCTAGACTCCAGAAAGGAACGTGAATCAAGATGGACACTACTGGGCTTCAGCGTGGAGCCCAAGGGCTGATGTCATTTAACCCTGGCTCCACATAATGAGGTCAGTTTAAATAAAACACACTCGCACACAGAAATCTAAACCAGATTCTGGTGCAGCCCCCAGTGGAGCTGACTAAACCGAACACTTCAGCATGCTCTCCAAGAGCAAATTCATCATACTCGGATCACTCCAATCTAATGTTACTGCCAAAGAAAAGAAAGCATCTCTCTCCCTGTCTCTCTCTATCTCTCACTTGCTTGCTCATTCCCTCACTCACGTTCCAGCTAAATTCCAGCAAAGCCTTAGTCAGTATTTCCATTAGTGCGCTCTTAGATTTTCGATTGGTAAATATTTTACATATGTATTGCCTAAGACAGATCAACAGGCTACTTATATACTTGTCCTCAGAAAACCACTTTCTATCACAAAGCTTAATTAAAGGAATACTCCAGCGTTTTTCAACCTAATTTGTACCTACTGCATCTGTAGCGTATGTGTGATTACCACTGACAAAAAACAGAAAACCTGTTTACTCCAAACTCACTTATAATGGAAGTCTAAGGGCATTTGTTGAATTCCGTCAATAAGCATTTAAAATACATGACTTTATAATGCAAATTCAAAACTACAACCATTACCCTCTAACAATAATGGCTTAATATGGGAGATATGAGAGAATGGAAGCCTAAGGGCAGTTGTTGAATTTGTTTACGCGAAACATACCTTTTTCGCTCCAGTGTTGGAAAGTTCAATAAAACTACATAAGAACAGTTTTAGTAAGTCATTCACTGTCTGTCTCATCCTTAAACCTTTATCGTTAGGGTGCAATGATTAGCAATGATGTAGCTTGAATTGGGGTTATATAGTCTCATATTTTAAACCTTTACTGACGGAATTCAACAACTGCCCTGAGATGTCCATTTTAACTGAGTTTCAAGTAAACAGTTTTTTTTTAGTGCAATTAAATGAAATTTTTGTCCTTCTTTGTCTGGTAATGGCACATATGCTACAGAGGCGGTAGATAGAAATTCAGTTGAAAAATGCTAGAGTATTCCTTTAATGCAGAAGGCACTGAGAATTTTCTGTGGGTTTCTTGTTCCATTCTAACAGCAAAAAAAAGAGAGAAGGGATCTAGATCTAGGCTACATCCGTATTCCTATAAAGCTGCTTTGTGACAATGTCTATTGTTAAAAGTGCTATACAAATCGAATTGAATTGAAAATAGTCTCTTACAGAGCAGGAAAAAGATGTGATGAGAAACACTCCTGCACACAAAACACAGCTGTTCTACAGCTGTACCACATTACAGATTAAACAGCATTACATAGATGTTGAATCTAACAACACCTGTTGCATGGAAACAATGTTACTCAGTTTTACAAAGTGGCCAAATATGTACACACACACACCCATACACCAGACAGACACAAACACTGTAACACAACCCTTCATGCCGAAAATTTCTATTATTGTCTTACCTCCTCTATGTCTATGCAAAATACACAGGCCTTCACATAAAAGCAATAGGGGATTATATTACACAAACACACATACACACACACAATCACAATATGTAAGAACAAGACCAGTCTGGTCCACTAGCCTCACACTGCACAAAATTTGACACCCAGTTTTTGTCACATTCCTTAACAAGTGTGATAAAGAGGGTCTTTGTTTGCATATCCATAAGTGATTGCATTCACATTCGTGTAGGCCTATGCAAAATCTGGACTACAGTAGGCTACATGCAGTATATACACACTTTTCATACAGCCTTACATCTTAACAACACAGTCAACCATTATTTGCAGACCCACATTTCCTGCTAGAATTTATATAATTCATTTATTTTTGCTCTATTTGAATCATTCGGATTTATTCGTTTGAATCTATTTGAATCATTCAGTTCTATTTTTTTAAATGTTCAGTTCTGATCTATTTGAATTATTCTTGTCCTATTTATTTAAATTAAGTTGAGGCTGTTTTTCAAAAGCAGCACAGCACAGAGATCGTTGCTAAATGGTAGCGCGACTATCACATTGAACACTCTCTCTACCAGATAAGATGATCTTAACTTTAGGATGCTTTTGGTAAACTGGGCCTTGATCTATTTGAATTATTCGGTTCTATTATTTTAAATCATTCAGTTCTGATCTATTTGAATCATTTGGTTCTGCGCATTTGAATAATTCAAATCTTTCTGTTCTATTTGTTTGAACCATTTGGCTTTGATCTATTTGAACAATTCGGTCCTATTTGTTTAAATCATTCAATTCTTATCTATTTGAATCATACAGTTCAGATCTATTTCAAGCATTCAGTTCTGATCTATTTTGAATCATTAGTTTGTATTTGTTCGAATCATTTGGTTCTCATTTGGTTGAATTATTACTTTATTATTTTATGAGAAGAACAAATAATGATAAAATAGCTGGACTCAAAAACACCTAAATAAGAGTACTGTGAGCTAAGTGAGTACTTCAGGCTGCACATGCCGGGAACTGCAGGCAGTGTTGATGCCATGATCCTGGAATTCCACCACGCACTCAACATGGCCCACTGGACACACCACTGAGAGGAGAGGGAAACAAACGTGGAGAGATTGGGAAAGATAAAAAATGTCATTGGGACACAGAGAGAGAACTCCCTTGTGGAAAAGATACCATTCTGGGAAAGATTTAAATTTCAATTAAACAAATCTTTTCATTTTCAAACCATGTAGTGCACCTAGATCTTGCTTTAAGAGCAAGTTCTCATTTTAAGAGAGGTAAGGAAGATAAGTTACACTTTACACTGAAAGGAGTCAGACTGTATTACTCATCCCTCCACCAGAGCACACAGTTCTCTCTCTCTTTCTCTCACCCTGTACCTATCTCTCTCGCTCTCAAAGAGCCAGCACCAGGAAGACGAATGGCTTTGGGCTGCCGTCAGGAAGCTTTTGTTATAAAAGCGAGCGCTTGTTCCTCGACTGTCTCCTCCAGTGTGGTTGTTTCACACGCTGAGCGATGGTCGGGTGTTGCTTGGGATAACCAAACAAACAATGAGCTTCCTTCAGGACTGGAGGAGTCAGGACAGTCACCATGTTCTTCTTGGAGGAGGCAAAAACAAAAGCCACTGTGTTAAATAAGGCTTTGACTCTAGAAGCATTCAGATACCCCCTACACACACACACACACACATTAATGTGCATACTGGAGAAAATGTGTAATGCTGGAAACTTTCGAGATCTGACCTTTGTGGCACTACAGAGAAACGCTTTTGGGCTTGGTGGTCAAAGAGAGACAGAGAGACAGAGAGAGAATGGACCGATCTATAGGCTGCATTGTTTTGCAATTTGAAAATACAAATAAAAATACTTAATAGGCACCTTGGCACAGCAGGCAGTGTTGGTGCCTCACAGCTCAAGGGTACTGGGTTCAATCCTGAGCTCTGTTTACTGTCTGTTCTGCGTTTCTGATTTTCTATTGAGTAATCAGTGGAACTTCCAGTCCATCCAGGGTCTACACTCTTAGAAAAAATGGTTCCTCAATGAATAGTTAAAGGTTCCTAACTTCCTAAAGGAACCCATTGGAACCCTTTTTTTTATAGGAAAACACTATGTTGTAGGGTTCTACATAGAACCTTTAAGGGTTGCCAAAGAGGGACAAATCAAAAACCCTTAAGGGTGCTTGATTTAACCTTTTCAAGAGTGCACTTACTTTACATGTACAGCATGCTTTGGAAGACTTTTAGAATGGGTCCATTACACTCTTGGAAAAAAGGGTTCACATAAGATTATTTGATTCTTTCAAAGTTCTTAGCTTCTTAAAAGGGCTTAGCTTCTTACCTTTTTTTCTGGGGTTCCCCCGGAGAGACAAACCGAATAACTCTATGAGGTTTTATATTTAACCTTTTTTCTAAGAGTGTATTCTCCATGGCGATCACTGTGGTCTGTGAGTGAAGAGCGCCTAGTGAAACCACATCCACTCATGGTTCCACAATGGTGGCATAAACTGCCCAGGTTTGTTTGCTCTGCAGATTCCTTCACAATCTTCAAGAAACACCTGAAGACTCATCCAAGAGCACTTGACCATCAATGCAAAAAAGCCTTCAGATCTCTCCCCCTGAGTGAGTCCCCCAGTCTAAAGGGTGACGTATCTTCCTTTATGTGTATATGTATATCCAGGCATTCTCTCCTTATATCCAAGCATGTTTATCTTCTTTGCCATTGACTACTTTTCAACATACCAACCAATGTAGATGGTATCATGATTATATCATCTGTAGTTCAGCACAATGTTTGTAGCATTCCTGTGTACTAGCAGTTAATCCAACTATTATGTTTAGTTGCTGCTCCCTCTGTTCTTCCTACAACTATCTCGCACTTGTCAGTTGGTGGATACATAGTCCTGCAGGTGGATACTTGTATTGCTGTTGAGTCCTGGATTATATACTGCCACACTTGTAAGTCGCTTTGGATAAAATAATTTGCCAAATAAATGTACGTGACTACAATATACCACCAGATGTCCTTTCATTTGAACATGTTTTCCAAAACAGACCATCAGTCCACTGCTGTTTACTCTGCTGACTCACAACTGGCCTGCCAAGCACAGCTCAAACCACATCATCAAGCTCCATGATGACACTACAGTGGTGGGTTTAATCAGCGACAACAATGAGTCAGCATACTGAGAGGAGGTGAAAATGGTGTAGACTGCACATCAAAGGCTACACCGTGGCAACAGTTAAAGCTCCAAGTTTCTTGAAATGTGCATTGCAGAGAACCTCACCTGGACTCTCAACACCAACTCCTCAGCCAATAAAATCCCAGCACTGCCTCCATTTCCGGTGGAGAGTGAGGAGAGCAAACCAGAAAGAGCATCCTGATCACCTGACTAATTGTCTGGTATGGGAACTGCAACGTCTCAGAACACAAGACCCTACAGTGGCTAGCTGAGAACTTTTTCAGGGCCTCTCTTCCATCCATCAAGGGCATCTAATAATAAAGCTGCCATTATTGTTTAGATTTGCACAATTGTGGCGACAGTTGTGTTCTGCATCCTGCATCATCCTTTGTATTTATCGCATGGTCTTGTTTGTCATTTGTAGTTCTCACACTGTTCTGTCTTAAGGTCTTTGTACACCAAAACTGATGTTTAAAAACAGATACCACTCAGTGCTCAAGGGGGTCTGTCTGTTTTTTTTTTTGTTTTTTTTTAACGCACCCTTATTCCAGGTAAATAAACAATAATTTTAGGTCACAGATTCTGTAAATGGTGAACAGTAGTTCACAAAGACCCGTTTGCACTAGTATTAATGTTAAAAAGTCAGAGGAACAGAAAACACTGTTACAGGACCCACCACATGTTAGTACACAGAAAAAGTACACTGAATTAAATCGACTCATTTCAGAGCTTAAACTTAACAAACCATCACAAGATGTTGACAGCCCGGCTCACTAAAAAATCCACCATTTGCCAAATCGTTTAGCAATTTCTTGCCATGTGGTTGCTCACATTATTTTTGTATACTTTACATGTTTTATTTATAAAGCCCCTCATGCACTTACACAAACACAATAAACCTGTCAGCAGCCATCTTTAACTAAAGATGTGATTATGAACTGTTGTTTAATTGGTCAGTCAGGTTGATTTTTGTTCAAATTCTGCACTTTCGTGGAACGACATTTTCAGACTTTGGTGTGCAAGAGTACAATGTGCTTGTTTAGAAAATATTTGTACAATTCTTTCGTCCACCAAATACATTTTTACTCACCAATTACTGTGCAATGATCTTTAAGTTTAGTGCACTAGTGCTCTCTTCTACGTTCCACAATTGTCCTCGAGACACAATATTTCATCCCACTGTATACATGACAGCAAATATCAACTTGACTTGACAACTTGAATATCAGATTCATATCAAATACCGAATATCGAATAATCAATTATATATATTGATGAATATGTCTCATTATGTGTGTCATAATGTAAAATTATAAATGATGTAAAACCTCATTCAAAATTAGAGCACTGCTTTATAGAAAGACATAACAGACTGTATGAGAACACACACACACACACACAAACACACACACACACACACAGCAAAAGGTTAACATGCCCTGGAGCTTAGAAGCACATGATGTTCATATCAGAGTGGGGATCTGAACTCAAAACAATAAACAAGAGTCAGGCTGACAGACATTAAGCAGGACACACACACACACACACGCACACATACACACACATACACACAAGACCATGTGTGGCAGCAGGCTTATACATAGGATAGGAAAAGAGTGAGATAAACATTGTAACACACACACACAGAGAGAAACACACAAGCACTGCATGGAGCTGAGGTACAGTTGTTTCTTTTGGACTTTGACTCTATCTGCTCTCATAACTGGCTCGTAGTTTAGAGATCAGATACCACGTTCCACAAAATAACCTCTTTGATGTATCAGACGGAGCTGTGGGTCTCCAACAGCTTTAAATAATCCCCTTCAACTTCTTTGTTTTTGGAAAAGCCACACTTGATTGGTTTAAAACACCCCATTTCCTTTTCTTTTCTAAAGATACCTTTAAATATCATGAACTGGAAATTTGAAAGTGTGTAGTCTATCAGAGTGGACTTAGGAAATGAAAAAAAAACTCTTAGATCATTGAGCAGTTTCCCCTCTCACTTTACACGTTTCTTCTTCTGCTGCTTTTTCTTCTATTGTATCTGCTTGCTCAACTTGACCCGAGTTGAGAGATCAGATATTGTGTCCCATACAAGATGTATCAAGTGGAACCTGTGTCTCCCCCAGTGGGAAAAATAGATGTAATAACCATCAGCTTTTTTGTCTATAGAACAACACGGTTTAATTAGTATTAATCACTGTATTTATATTCTTTAGGACTCCCCAGCTAGAAATTTTAGCTGGTTCTAAGAACGGTCAGGTTTTTTGGGTGATTTGAGGACAACAACATTGTTGCAACATTTTAATTGTAGGAACATTAACTTAAACATTTCTTTAATGTTAGTTCATCTCTTAAAGGGAACGTAGTGTGATCCACATTTTTATAACGTTGTGAATCAAACCATTATTACAGCAGATGTTTTCAGAACATTCCAGGAATTATATTTTTGTAATGTAACATCCTAACCTTTGTTGAACTTGTCGCATAAATTACTGAACATCCTGATAATGTTCCCTGTTAGTCAGGTCTTTAAAGGATCATACTGTAAACTGTAAACTTGCCACGGGTGGAGTTGATCAAACTGGACTTTTGAAGACAATGAAGACCATGACTTCAATCAATAATGGTATGAAGAGAGATTTTGGAAGTGTAAGAAGGGAGGAAACTCGGGCTTGATTTCTGGGAGGCTTCAGTTTTATGCCACAAATGTGGCCCCCCACTGAAGAAATATAGACATAAGGAGGGTTCAGTTAGGTAGTGGGGTGCGAAAACGTCTTCATAGGGAATTGAAGGCAGAGATGGAAATATATAGGTATTATAGGAGTTATGTAGGAGAAGTTAGCTAGGAGGGAGGTAAAGTGTGAGGCGTGGTCTTCTCCCAACCTCCCTTTAGGGGAAAAATCCAACAGTTACAGTTACGGAGAGAAAGGATGGAGGGAAAAAAGCACACGGGTTCCCCACTCATTTCACTTTCACACAATCAAAGAGGAAATAAGGTTCCTGTTATGTGATTTTCTCCACAGAAACGCTTACAGGGTCGCACACAAAACATCCTGGACCCATGCACACTGAAACTAAGCAGCCTCTGCGTGTGTGTGTGTGGGGGGGCGTCTGTATGTACATGCCTACCCCATTCCAAAGGCAAAGTTCAGTGTGGAAGGAAAAAGTGATTCCATTACTATATCTCTCCAACAGAAGAGAATAAGAAAGCGGGGGAAACAAGAAAAAAAAGATGGGGGGGGGGGGGAAACAGACGACAGCATGGCCGTGTGCCACTGAAACTAATTTTTTCCACAGGGTTTCCCAAGGACAATGGAAGTGTGCTGGAGATGAAAAACACTCTCGTACAACTCATACACACACGTGAAGTAACCAGAGCGCCATACACTTGTTTGACTTTTTATAGACTTGTAACCTTATATAACAGAATATTCAGAATATTCAAATTCCCTTCCCTCCATATCATTCCATCCCTTACACCAACATCCATCGCAAAAAAGACACCCCACCCCCCCTTTCTGCTAACCACCAAAGAGAAACAGCACACCTGCAGAAATGCAACATTGTTCCACATGAAGAGGCACACATTGAGAGTTGCTATAGCTCCAAGGCCAAACCGTCAAAAATTAAATGGAAAGTTCATATACAGTCGAGAGCAAACATTTGCATCCCCCATGGTTTGTGAATGGAAAATAGGAAAATGTATCGACAAATTTTTTTAATTCCAACATGTTAAAATTAAAATGTAGGTGTATCTTGCAACAATAGAAAATCCAAAATCAGTAGAAAAATATTTTGAAAAAGAGTTTTGCCAAGACCCTCTCCAGGTCTCCAGACCTTATTTGAAGAAGGCAGTGTATGACATCTGGCAGAGTTACAACAGATATGTCAAGATGAATGGATAAAGATTGGCCAA
>JAOUQW010000014.1:9834799-9846073 GCA_028565825.1 Olivaichthys viedmensis
GGAGGGGTCATCCACAATGCTGGTGGCCTTGCGGATGCAGCGCTTGTGGTAGTTGTTATTAATGAACGAAGAGCTATATTCTTGAGCTGACTAATCTGTAAGCTGTAGTCAGAGAACATTCCAGATTCAGTCGTGCAGTTGCTTCAAAATGTCTTAATGAAATCACCTACGAAACATAATCACACACACAGACATACTCGTATACACTCACTCAAAAGCAGGAGTTAAACTAGGATAGTAGCAAAATATTTTCTTATTCTTTTCTGACAAAGATACATGATACAGTAAAGCCTTTAAACAAGCAAAACAAACACTAGCAACTCCTCGCTGCTTTTGAAAATAAGTCCGTTAATAATCGTTTCCTCTGGCCATCAAAAAATCTCACTCAACTATTAACTATGATGGATTGAGGAGTTTAATCTACACTGTTATCTAGATGGCTAGATAACTACCAATGTTGCAAGTGTGCCTTTTAAATGCATTTAGTAAACAGCCTGTTGGCCAAACATTAACCATCATAACATACTTGCTCAAATTGCCTATCAAAATAAAATAATAAAAATTAATAAAAATTCATTCGTAACAGGGTTGCTGTGTAAATCTAGAGATCTAGAAATGCTAGAAATCTCTGTGATGACAATTTCATCTAGCTATGCAAAGTAGGCTAGCTAGCTACCTATGCAACAGAATGCTTTAGAATTACTTATGATAACGACATAGTAGGCAATAATATAGGCTACTCAAATACTATTAAACAGCAGGAAGGATTAAAAACGTACTTGCACGGACGAGAGGAATCATAGTTATAAACATGTAGTGCCAAAAAAGTCAGGGACTCGAATGATCATGAAACGTTAGAAGGGGGCAGTCAGGGACGCTAGTGTAACTAGTAGCTTTCTCGTGTTTGTCTGTCAGCATGATTTATCAGATTGAATATTTATATGGATTTCACAAAGATTGTATTAGAAATTATTTACATTTCCATTCAATTATAGTACCGGAGTTCAGCTTCGTTTGCTGTTCACATAAACGAAAGGTGCCGGAGCTCTCGCCTAATTTCACCCCTGCTTATAAGCATGTAGGTAAATAAATAAAACGTATTGTTATGATGCAGAGTACCGTAGCTTACGGGAGATACACTTTCCCTCGTAAAAAAGCACCATAAAACACATAAAAAATACATATGTACACTAACACACCTGTACACCGCAAGAGAGAAAAAGAAAGAGAGAGAGAGATGAATGAATGTCCTAGTTGAATTTTCTCATTCACTTATCAATTCATTGCTTCACTTTCTCTTACTCCACTACTAGTCTTAATTCCAGCTGTGTGGTTTTCCAAAGACATCTGGATCTGATACCGCTTAAGTAAAATCCTATTGGTTTCCAGTGGATTCCAATAAGTCTTTATTGACCATCCTAAAAATCCATCAGCACTGCTGTATAATCTTTTGTCAGATATTATTATGATCACGTATTATTATCAGTGTTATAAGCAACAATGCTTGATTTAATGATTAAATGGTAAAAGGCATAATAGAGAAGGCATGTCTAGTAATTTCTATACTACTTAATGTTGCGTTTGGACACCCAATATAAGTGGCTAAATTAATTTTTCTTTTTTAAAGAGACATAGAAATATTTCTTATAGGTATTGAATTTCCCTGTTGACCCCTACCTTCTTTTTGGAAACCTTCACATTCCAAAAGGAGAACCCTAATGTCAGCTAATTGGTTCTACAGTTCCTGGAAATTGAGGCTACTACTTAAGTAACCTTTCAACCCTGGACTCCATTTCTCCCCCTCTCTCGATCCCATCCCCCAGCAGCCCCCTCTCCACCCAACTCCCTGTAGCTTGGGGTCTATTTCCAGCACCTGTTAGTGGATGGAGCCCAGAGTCCAGCTGTCTATGCATCAATCACACGCCCAGAAAAGGTCTAATGCAGGCCATTTATACCAAAACCACCAATACATCAGATCAACAAACAGAAATATGCTGGTCATACCCGCTACCCGGCTAAAGAGTGGCGAGGCAGCCTTTTGTTATTATGGCCCCAAACTTTGGAATTCCCTCCCTGATGACCTGAGAACTCTTGATGATCTTGTCACATTCATGAGGAGACTAAAGATTTATCTGTTCTGCTTAGCTATTAATTAATTTTACTCATGCTAATTTTATTTCTGTTGCATTTTTCTGCCTTTACCTATCTATTATCTTACTGTTTTTATTTATTTACTTATTTATTTTTTCGTGCTATCTACTGTACTTTATTTTCTGATTTTATCAAATGTTTGTACTAATTAATTTATTCTCTATAAAGCACTTTGTTAAAAAAAAAAAGTGTGATATGAATATATTATTATTTATATTATTATTATTATTATTATTATTATTATTTATTATTATATTTTGTCACATGGCAAAAAATCCTCAGAACATTTCTGTTACTACTGCTTTTTGGAAGACAGATAATCAGAATCTCTTGTAGAACTGAATTGCAGAAGGAAAAGCCACCATATACTGAATTGCCGGTTTATTAGGTACACCTATCTAATAGCATGTTGCACCTCATTTGGCCTTCAGAACAGCATGAATTTGCCCAGGCATTTCCACGGATTCTACAAGATGTGGAAATTATTGTGTTGGACGGCTACAAAGTCTTGTGCTGAAATGGCCCTTTGCATCTCAGCCCAAAGATTTTGACAGGCTTGAGATCTTGGCACTCTGCAGGCCTCTGAAGCAAGGAAAGCCTCTGTAACGTTCCTGGTGCTTTATCCACCATCCAAGTGTGGATAAACTGTAGCCTTGAAAAGATAAACTTCGTCTGCAATGATGTTAAAATACACCATACCGTTCAGATGGGCATCAGGGTCCTAATGTGTGCCAGGAAAACAAGAGAACAGGATAGCGCCATTGACTGGTGCTGCTTGCACCAAATTCTGATTCCTTCATCAGAATGATGCAAAAGGAATCTCAACGTGTTGATGCTCCTGGGCCCACTGGAGATGCTTTCTTGTTCTAGGAATCAGCATAGGTGTTGTGTGTATGGGTGTGATGGTTAGGAAACTCAGGAGAGCAGTATTTCCTGTCGAGGTAGCGAGCCAACTCCCATGTGACCTAACCACTGTGTGTGCGTGTGTAAGAGAGATAGAGAGGTGGGCTGGGTGCAGGAGGTCTTCCTGGTTCTCTGTCACATGATGCCCTAAGCCACAGAGAGGGATCCATGGCAGGTGCCCTTCTGGAAATGTCCATCTTATCACCAGTGACAGCTGGGCTGAACTCACTGCTCTGGCGTTTGTGTCTGAATCTGCTGACCTATTTTCCTCTGCCCGCGCACTGTGGCCACTTCGAACACACATCTGCTTCCAATCAAGCTTTGTCCCTATGTATACTACAGTCTGTCTGGTTTACTTTCTCTGCCTCCATGTCTCTTCTTTGTCTATGTCCTGAGTTGGTCTTCAGCTGCGTAGCATTTGATCGGGCACCTTTCGCTCTATTACACATTTGTACTCAAGCAAAGACATCAGCACTATAACCATAATGGGAAACTCTGGTGCTCCGTCTTCTCTCACTACAGAAAGGAATAAGTATGTGGAGGTACTCAGCCAGACAAGTCCGTGGATTCCAAAGGTTATTTATTCTCTAGGCTTGATTCCATCGAAAATCCAAAAAGGGACTAATGCACAGATTCTTCAATTACATAGAGACAGGTGGACAGGAGTATTGAGTACAAGGCCCCTGAGTAGACAAGGGGCCCATTGGGGATCCTCTGGGAATAGAAACTGAGCAGTGCATTAACCTGTCATGGGGACCAAAATTTCTACTGGCACCCCTTCAGGTAGATCAAAAGCTCACTTCTCTCATCATTTTTCGACTATAATTTTTCTACTCCCCCATGCACATGTCATCAAACATTCAGGCCTGCCAAAAACATATTCCTATTCTGGCTGAACTGCATCCTGGTTCCTTACTGGCGAATGGTGTGCACATATTGTTGAAGAGTAAGAACCTGGAACTAACACACCCCGTCTATTCTAATTACACTCATTTTATCCCATAATGCAAGCAGACTTTAAACAGCATAATTCTAAAGCGCCATCTTTACATTGCCTTACCATATACTAGATGAAGCACAATTTCTACAAGACAGACTTGTAAGATTCGTGAAATTCACACAGCATTAAGAAACACCATTGATTTTCCTGAATAACCCCCACAGTAACACTGTGCCAACGATCAATTCTATTCAATGGTCATTTCCAGGCCAGCAGCAGATTTCCACATGAAGTATTACACTAAAATCATATCAGAATTGATTTTTTGTTGGATTTACAGCACACACCCTCAAGCACTGGCCACGCTCACGCTGTGCTTTCAGAACCAAGCACAGCTGTGTTAAATCTGTGTCAGTATGTGTGTGTGTCATGTAAAAGTGGGACTGCACAACAATCCACTACATAATGTGTCAGTCATGCACAACAGTAAACTGTTGTTCATGTTGTCTAGTGCTGTTTAGCTTATAAAACAAGAACTAACGAAACACAATGATTTCTCTGTGATGATGCTGCCATTAAAGGATAAACTCTTCAACACTATTAGTGTGACAGATCCAGTGACTGCACATACTGAATTATAAATTCAAGCTATACATCAGCGTAGAACCATCAAATCTGCCAACACTGCGAATTGCATGCCTGATCTGTTCGTTGCTGCTAAACAAAACTTTTTTTTTTTTAAACTCAATCTGCACTGGCACTGTGAACATAACAGGCTAACCCTTGGTTTACCAAAATATGACAATATGACAATATGACAATATGGCTTTGTCTCGCTCAAAGCAGTGATAAGCTTTATGACTCACTTTACTGAGTCGGTTGCTTTGAACTGCCGGTTTAAACGAATCAAACTCTATGACACTATTTTGGATAATACCAGCTCATGAGACCAAATGTACAATTCGCAAATAAAAATTGAATGAATTGGAAGAAGAAGAAGAAGAAGAAAAAACATGTATTCGTTCGTGATCGACTCGCTTAAAAGAGTCGCGTAAAAAGACCCGATTCGTTCGCGAATCGCTCGCTACCACACTGCACTTGCTGACCTTGCAAAAGCCTATCACACACAGTCCATCGCTTACCTATGGACACCAGCTTGATGTGCTCCCTTTCGAGAAACTCGAGCGCGACGGACACGTTCTCGAGCTTCATCTGTCTGAAGTTGGGCCTGGCGTGGTACTTCCTGTACATCTTCTTCTGGCTGAGCACCTCCAGGAGCCCGATGAGCTTGAGGCCATCGCTGAGGTCCTTCTGCAGGTCCCCAATCTTCTTGTTCACGCACTTCAGGTGCTCGTTGCACCATCGGGTGAACGTGTTCTGTTGGATCTTCTTCCACGGCGCGTCCTCGGCCAGGTCCTTCTCGGTGGCGGGCATCTCCTCCTCTCCGCCTCCGTCCTCGCCGTCCTGGTAGTAATACTGAGGCGGCGGCTGAAACTGCTGCTGCTGCTCGTAGTACGCGTTGTTGCTCATCATGGCTTTGTTTTTTTCTTTCCCTGGTTTTTATAGTGCAGGCAGTCCGTGAGGAGGCTGGGGCGCGCGCGCGCCCGTGTGTGCGCCCGGGTGCGTGTGTGTGTGTGTGTGTGTGTGTGTGAACCTTCACCGCAGGCGGAGAGAGAGAGAGAACGGGGCAGTGCCAGGCAGTGCCAAAAAACTTTAGAAGTCGGCGGAAGAAAAAAAAAAAGGAGGCTGAACAGTTGCAGGAGATTGAAGAACAGAAGGAGAGAAGGAGGACTGGAGAGAAGGAGAGCTGGAGAGAAGGAGGACTGGAGAGAAGGAGAGCTGGAGAGAAGGAGAGCTGGAGAGAAGGAGAGCTGGAGAGAAGGAGGACTGGAGAGAAGGAGAGCTGGAGAGAAGGAGGACTGGAGAGAAGGAGGACTGGAGAGAAGGAGAGCTGGAGAGAAGGAGAGAAGGAGGACTGGAGAGCTGGAGAGCTGGAGAGAA
Organism: Olivaichthys viedmensis; assembly: GCA_028565825.1. Lineage (NCBI taxonomy): Eukaryota > Metazoa > Chordata > Actinopteri > Siluriformes > Diplomystidae > Olivaichthys > Olivaichthys viedmensis. The sequence continues at coordinate 9,840,795 of JAOUQW010000014.1, forward strand.
GGAGAGCTGGAGAGAAGGAGGACTGGAGAGAAGGAGAGCTGGAGAGAAGGAGAGAAGGAGGACTGGAGAGAAGGAGGACTGGAGAGAAGGATAGCTGGAGAGAAGGAGAGCTGGAGAGAAGGAGAGAAGGAGGACTGGAGAGAAGGAGAGCTGGAGAGAAGGAGGACTGGAGAGCTGGAGAGAAGGAGAGAAGGAGGACTGGAGAGAAGGAGAGCTGGAGAGAAGGAGAGCTGGAGAAAAGGAGAGAAGGAGGGAAGGAGAGAAGGAGAGCTGGAGAGAAGGAGGACTGGAGAGCTGGAGAGAAGGAGAGCTGGAGAGAAGGAGGACTGGAGAGCTGGAGAGAAGGAGAGCTGGAGAGAAGGATAGAAGGAGAGAAGGAGGGAAGGAGAGAAGGAGAGCTGGAGAAAAGGAGGACTGGAGAGCTGGAGAGAAGGAGGGAAGGAGAGAAGGAGGGAAGGAGAGAAGGAGAGCTGGAGAGAAGGAGGACTGGAGAGTTCTCGCCTCGCTCTCGGCCTCGCGCAGTCACGAAACTTCGTTCACAAGTTCTTTCTTTCTTTTTAATGCAACCGCGTTAAAGAAATTCAACAAAAAAAAAAAAACAAAAAAAAAAGTTTTATCGCGTCCCGAATATACAACACATTAACGAAAGAAAAAGAAAAAAGTCCTGATGAGGAAAACCAAAAAGGGAAAGCGTGGACCGGGCGGAGACGGGCGCGCGGCGGCGTGGAGACGGGCGGAGACGGGCGCGCGGCGGCGTGGAGACGGGTGGAGACGGGCGCGCGGCGGTGTGGAGACGGGTGGAGACGGGCGCGCGGCGGCGTGGAGACGCTCGAATGGCCCGGATCCGCTCGGGTGGTTAAATAAAGCGAGGCCGAAGAGGTGCTTTAAAAAAAAACAAACGCGAGAGCCTGAAGCTCGCGTCACTCGGCTGGACTTCTCGGCATGCCCCTGTCATCGTGACCATATAGAAACGGTGGTACGGGGGGGATTCTCCAATCTGAATAAAGATACGGACCCGGTGCCTGATTGGCCGACACGCACCGCGGGGGTCGCGGATTGGCCGAAGCCCCCTCGAGCGCCGCCGCAGTTGGGACAGTTCATATTTTTAGGCGCTCTAAAATTGGGCGCAGTGGAGGCAGGACGTTCTCCTGGTGTAAAAGAGGGAGTGCGCACTCACCGCCTCTTAACAATTGAGGCCAGGAAAAGCAAATGACGGCAGAATCTTGTAGGCGAAGGTGGTCGGTTTTAATAACGGCGTGCATGAGAGCATGCATACAAGAGATTTATTATGAAATAGACAGGAGTTAAATTGGGATTTGGGCGTGCCAACAATGTGGGAACAGTACTGTTCAATTTATGGTATGCAGTTCACAAGATGTATCTGTTTCTGACCTAAGGGCTTCATTTGAATTAACTACAGTTGAGTGGCCAGATTTGTCAGTTTTGACATCAAATATCTTTCCGATTCTTTTCCGGGCAAAGATACACGATTACAGAAGAGCCTTTAAACTATCGAAATGAACACGTTTTGCTTTAATGATCACATGTATATACAGTACACATCACTTAACAATCGCCTTGACTGAAGGAAAACCGTTTACGAGTTTAAAATGAAATGGTTTCTCAATAACGCTGTGAGAAACAGTATAACATCATTACCATTATTATTATCACCATTATGCCGTGTTATGATTTACATTTCCATCAAATTATAGCACCAGAGCTCAGCCCCCCACAATTTCACCCCTGGACATAGAGTTTGTTTATTTATAGTGTGGGCCTATTTGGCAAACCTATTCTGGACCATGAGATCTTATCTTTGTGAGGCCTATCCATTTCAGATTTGTATGTCAATGAGTTCTGTTATTTAGCTCATGATGAATATATTAAGTATTTATGGAAACGTGGTAAGATCTGTTTCCAGACCGCAGTTTTAGCCGTGTATGCCACGTATTTGAAGCGCACCATGGTTTTGTAGTTCACCGTGACTCTGGAAGTGAATTTGTATGACGTGATCTGATGATTAAGGATGTCTAACAAAAGCTGCTGAGCTGCACAGCCTTTCATAGATCTCTTGTGACTTATGACATTAACTATAACTTTATAACCTTATGGGTAATAATATCACGAGAACTTAAAACCAGTGGTGTGGCCCAGTCTGAAGCAGTGAGTATACAGTCACTAAATTCATCATGAGACGTCAAGTAAACACAAACATCCCCGTAGAAAAAGGTAGTAAACTGTGTAGGCATGCATATGGCCTCGACTACACTACTGCTTAATCCCTAAAATTAAGCAACTTGTTATTCAGCATAATATTCAGTAATTACTATAAATTATTCTGTAACTACAGTGAAACTAATAGGAAAAGTCTGTAGCTACGAGAGTGAGGAACGCAAATTTAGACCCGCCAAAGGTTCCTGAGAATTAAAGGGGTTAAAACTATAAGTGAGAGCTCTGGAACATTGAAGCCAAGTATCTCCCTACACTCTTAGAAAAAGATAGAACCTTATAAATGTTTAGATCCCAGTTAACTGCTTGCAGAAGCTCAGGTCAGCTTTTAGTCAAAAGTTAACCCACACCCTTCAAGGGTTCTTTAGATACTTATGTATTCTTAAGCTCCTAAAGGGGTTCTACTTGGAACCCTATCTGAAAGGAAAACACTCTGTTGTAGGGTTTGACATAGAACCTTTCAGGATTCTCTCAGATTTACAAACCATGGAACGCTTTAGGGTTCTAGATTTAACCTTTTTTTCTAAGAGTGTAACCTTATGCCAGATAGAACCTTATAATTTTTTTTTAGATCCCAGTAAACTGCTTGCGAATGCTAAGGCCAGTCAAAAGTTAACCTACACTCTTAGAAAAAAGGGTTCTTCATGGGCTCTTTGTATAGTTAAGGGTTCTTAAGCTGTAAAGGGGTTCTACTTGGAACCGTCTCTTAAAAAAGAAACCATGACCTGTTGTAGGGCTTTACATAGAAGATTTAAGGGTTCCCCCAGAGGGGCAAACCTAAGAAGCCTTTAGGGTTATGGATTTAACCGTTTTCTTTAAGAGCGTATACTTTTGACAGATAGAACCTTATAAATTTATAGATCCCAATTAACTGCTTGCAGAAGCTCAGGTCAGCTTTTAGTCAAAAATTAACCTACACCCTTAGAAAAAAAGGGTTCTTCAAGGTTTCTTTGTATAGTTAATGGTTCTTAAGATGTAAAGGGGTTCTCTTCAAAACCTTTCTTTAAAAGGGAAACCCGCTGTTGTAGGGTTCTACGTTAAAACTTCAAGGGTGCCCCCATGGGACAAAGCTAATTTAACCTGTTTGTTTCTAAGAGTTCACAAATGCCCGAATTTGAGTCAGTGGATATATATTTGCGGTAAAAAAAAACCCAACATGTCTCCAAATTGGTTTAATGCAAAACCTCTACATGGTACTACCTCCATACAGACCTTTTAAGAACCCTTTTTCACATCCAGATCACATACAGTCCTGCATCAAGCCATATAACTTACATTCCAAATCCTTTAACTATGTTCAAATGTTTGTACTGAAGAAGCCTGTGGTTTGGAAAGTGGAACCGAAACGTGGGTGTTTAATTCAGAGCTGCCACTGTAGTGCTCAGCAATGACTAAACATTAGAAAGGTGAGGCACAAAGTTACTGGAAGAGGAGAACCCCTGAAGACTGGACTCATCACACACACTCACTACACACATCCACACACACTCACTACAGACACATCCACACATATATTTCAAGTTGTGAGAGGAAAAAGTAGAGAAAGCTAATCGTCTCCACTCTGTGACACATACAGTCTAAAAATAGTCCTGAGGCACTCCCAAGTATTGTAGTATGAAGTCATCCCTCTGACTTATTATCTCGGTATGTTAATTGAGTCTCCCTATCCGAGGTTTGGGAGTAAAACCTAAGCGACAAGGAAAATCAAATGAAGTCACCAGGTGTCATGGAAAGTGCAGAGTGATGGAGGCAATAAAGAGGGAGAAAAAAAGGAAAGTTGATTTAAAAAAGTCTTAAAGAGGAAAAACAAAATAGAAAACGAGGAACGGGAGGAGACCGGCAAGCGGCGGCGTGGAGACGCTCAAATGGCCCGGATCCACTTGGGTGGTTAAATAAAAAGAAGCCGAAGAGGTACTTTTTTTTTTTAAACGCTAGAGCCTGAAGCTCGCATCACTCGGCTGGACTTCTCGGCATGCCCCTGTCATCGTGACCATATAGAAACGGTGGGTAGATTCTCCAGTCTGAATAAAGATACGGACCCGGTGCCTGATTGGCCGAAAGTTAGAGTGAGAACATTTTCAAACGCCATGTTCACATTACAAGCCTTACTTCCCAAGTCAGATTGTTTTGTTGTGAGCTTTCTGCTTTGATGGTTCACGTAAATGAGCCACATCTGTCATTAGTGTGAACAGACTTCTGCCCTGAAACTAGCCACAGGAAACATATTTTTGTAATTAAAAACTTCAAATGGATCAACAACAAAAATCGTACACTGAATCTTCACTCAGATAAAACCTTATAATACTAGGGTCATTAAATGTCATGTATGCGAGACAATAGGTCTTTGCAGTCGGAAAACTCACAAATGATCAGCACAAGCCTTTATTGCAAAGGTTTATTTGCTCTGGATGTTGACTGGCAGCTCGTCAGCTGTTTCTGATTAGAGCGAAAAAGGCCAGATTTACAGATTTTTGCTGTTTTGCAGGTATTACTAGAACTTTTAATTTTAAAAGTTAACAAAAACTGTTTATCAACGACCTTTTTTCATGACGAAAACGAATAACCAAAAAAATAGTAGAATTGTACTCAAAGTCTATGACGAAAAGTACTGACATTTTCCTCAACAAATAAAAATGAGATGGAAATGTCAGAACTCGTTAATTGGACAGAGATGGCATAAAGTGACTGTTACTTTTTTTTAAAAACTATGTTATTACAAGAACTGTAGGTGTAAGTTCAGGAACTATATCAGGATCCATCTGTGTTTAAATGTTTAAATCTTTAATTCCTTCATGAAAGATAATATTGGGGAACAATTGAGGCAGCAATTGAGGCTTTTTATTGACTAAAACATAGTTTTATTTGAATACAAATACTGTAGTTTTTCGTCAACTACACCTAGACACCTAGGCTAAAACTAAGAATAACCAAATTACTAAGAAAGGACTAAAGCTATAATGTTTTGCTAGGCCTCAGATGTGTGGGTAAATTACTAAAAAAAACAAAAATTGCACTTAGCATCCACCGCTAACACAACTATCATGGGT
>JAOUQW010000014.1:9883907-9896303 GCA_028565825.1 Olivaichthys viedmensis
TGGCAGAGCTGAGGCTTGAACCCACGACCTTCTGATCAGTAGCCCAGTGCCCTAACCACTGAGCCACCACTGCCCCAGCTTCTCTTTAGAAGCTTCCTCTAAAGAGAAGAACAGCAATGAGCCTCTTCCTGTAATACCTACAAAGTTGGAGACACTTGTAGAGGATCTTGGACCCTCCTCTATGAAAAACATTTCAAGCTCCTTTATATTTTCAGGTTTTTGCATGTGGACTGCACTCATCAATTCAGACCACAGGTTTTTCAATAGGGTTCAAATCTGGAGACTGAGGTGGACTTTGCAAAACATTGACTTTGTGTTCCTGCATTGATTTAGATGTATGTTTGAGGTCATTATCTTGTTAAAAGAGCCATTTACCGTCCAGTCTTAACCCCCTGCAGAAGCAGCCTGGTACTGGGCTAAAATATCCTGGTACTTAGCAGAATTCATGATACCATCAATCTTCGTAAGAGCCCCTGCACCAACAGCCACTAAACACCTCCAAAGCATTAATGATCCACCACCATATTTTACAGTGGGTTTGGGGGCTTCTCCTTGTATGGTATTCATTTTTTTTTTACATTTTTACATGCCAATAGTGTGCATGACTAAAAGGTTTGATTTTGGTCTCATCTGACCACATCACACAATTCCAATAGCAGTTCCATTGACGCTTGATGAAGTTCAGATGCTGCAGTTTGTGGGTTGCTCTTAGGAAGGGCTTCTTTCATGCAACTCTTCCAAACAGCTTGTTGCTATGAAGGTGGCATCTAATAGTGAAACTTGACAACCCCGAGAATAAACTAAACAATTCTGAACAGCATCCTCCTCACTGTGTGTGTGTGGGGGGGGGATTTTCAATATTTCCAGACTCTTGAAACTTAATATTTATTATGGCTCTGATTTTGCTTAATGGTGTTCTTAATTGTTTATGGTTTTATTTATTTTTATATCCGTCTGCCTTGTGTGGGTCAACAACCATTTCTCTCTTTTGTGTTAAAAGTTCTTTGCTTTTCCCCATTGTGGGGATATTTGGTGAAAGGAAACAATAGAGTTCTTGGAGACAGCAGTTTTAAAAATATGAATTTTTTCAGGGATGATAATTTGCATTTATTTTAAATATTCTTTAGGGTTGCCAATAATTTTGCTACATGTTTTTGAGAGAAAATACTATTTTGTTATTTTAAACTTCTTATAAAAATGATGTTTGTTCGTGAAAAGGTAAGTCATTTTTTTTTTTTTTTTACGGTTAAAGTGGAAAATGAATAATTGAATAATTGTGTGTAATGGTTAACATTATTCTCTCAAAGGGTGCCAATGCTTACGGTATAAGAACCAGTTCTACAAGGACCGTCACTCTTCTTATTAAAATTTTTGGTAACACTATACTGTAGGGCAGTGTTCAGAAGACTACATGACACCTACATAAGACCTTCATGACAACTGACAAACATTTATAAACGCTTATTCCAACAGGAATAAGGTGGAATAAGTGTTTATAAATGTTTGTCAGTTGTCATGAAGGGCTTATGTAGGTGTCATGTAGCCTTCTGAGCACTGCCCTACAGTAAAGTGTTACCAGATATTTTAGTGAATACTTATAAAACTGTATTATATATATAATACTTAAACATAGACATGGACCATATTGTTAAAGAGGTTTTCAAGATCCACTCACATCGACACTAAATGAGAGGGAGACGTTATACGTTATCTTACTGCAGCGCAGTGCTTTATTTCACACAGAATGAAGAATATTATGAAGTAGAAAACACTGTAACTAAACGAAGGCCTTTCTTCGTGAATGCTCTACTCTCCAATGCATCAGAGATAAATAAATGTCTTGACATACAAATACATAAATACAGGACTTAAATAGTATACTAATAATATTCACAAAGCGTACAGACACATGATGGTGACGTTTCACCAAGTTCATACATACATAGATTTACTTAACACATCAAGTATCATAGATCATAATTTAGTTACATCCTCTGAGGTTCAAGTTCAAGACATGAAAACAGATTCCTGCTATAAAGTGCTTCGTGTTCTGGTTAAAAAACAACAACTGACCTTTTGTAATACAGTGAAACATGTGAGTTTGAAGTGTGACCATGGCCTGGACGTAAGCACACTTAAATGTCTCTAACAGACATCATTGGTAACCTTCAGAAGTCCCTCATAGTCCTACAGATTCACTCGGCAAAGAACAGTCAACAACAACGGGGTGAGAAACTGATGCAATGCAATTTCTCATTCTGAACAAGGACAGAGGCTTTACTAAAGGGCAAAGGTCTTGAAAATAGGCTGGCACACTGTTTTCCAACAAACTCAGATGTACACGGGGAATGCTCAGGGTTAGGCAGTGACGCAGCGCTTACGCTAAAACCCCACGTCACTACGAATTTTATAGTTGCCTAAGTGAAATAAATAAACACAACACCACCAAAAGTGGAAAAAAAAGAAGAAAAAAAAGATTTGTGGTCCAAGCATGCAGGACGGATTAGAGAACACACTCACGGATTGGCTCTTTGAATTTTTCTTTTTTTTTAAGTACAGAGATTCACCAGGTTCTTAGCATTTTTAAAAGCATTTTAATGATCAGTCACGAGACATGAATAGGATCAATTACAGCAGAGGGAATGGTGTTTGTGTTCAGAGAGCCTTTGAACAGATCAGCCTTAAAGCAAACAGGCAGGATTACAACTACAGCAAGCCCTTCGGATTATCATAAGAGAATAACTGACCAAAGCAAATGTCCCCCCTTTTAATATTCACTAAAATATCAGGAAGTATAGTAATATTAGGCAGATTGGTGATAAAAAAAAACCAACAACATAAATTACAGTATGATGCAAATCAAGAAATTTAAATAAATATCAAGTATTGTCAGGTTTTTAGTAGATTGTCTGCTTTTTGGAATGATTAGGAAAGGTGTGATGTTTGTAGGACGAACATAAAATCCACACTGTAAAATATAATCTGTCATAAGTTAAAATGTCAAGTTCACTGAAACTCAAACAGTAAATGAACACAACGTAAACACAGATTATGCCGTTATCTGAATGGTGGACATATAAGTTAATAAGATGACTTGACAAATGAGGAGTCGTTATAATAAGTTAAATAAGTTTACAGTGCACGAGAGTGGTCTGGTTTTGGATTGAACTTGTGATCGTTATCATTGTCACTAAGCGGGATATTTCATGTCGCATTTGGCTTTTGGGATTACTTTGGCTATTTTAGTACTTCAAGCATTAAACACACACTTAAGACATTGGCTTAAAACATTCAGCCTCATGTTTCTTTAAACAAAGAAAGGCCACGACATCAAGCTCTGACCATTTTCAGGTTTGTTATATTTATTCCTGAAAGGCACAGACGGAGTAATTTTGGGGTGAGCACTACGCCCACGGATTGAGACACAATCATTATGAGAAACAAAAAGGAACCTTAAAAATACATAACAAGCATTTAGAGCGGTTCTGGAGCATGTATGGCACGGTACTAACAAATTTGGCACGCTCTCATCTCAAATTTTAGGTAGAACTGCAATCGTATAATTAGTGCAACAATAGAGGTGTTCAGGATCTGTCGAGCCTAAAATGAGCTCTCGTTTGTCTCGCTTTAAAATGTCTGGCTGCACATGCATGGGAGCGAAGACTTGGCTTTCAGAGATTTATTTTACTGGATATTCTGTCAAATGTTATATTGTTTTTAAATGAGTAATTCATGCCAAGAATTATGTAATTCTCATGTTTTCCACTGTGTACATTACAAATGAAATGAGCAAAGGCTAATTTGCTGGGTGTCTGTCTAAATGTGTGTGTGTTAATCAAAATGCTTGGAGTAAAGCAATCTTTTGTTTATGACGCTAAGCCCAGCAGGATTCTAGTGGGAAAGAACTGAAGGGATTATAACCAACTCAATAAACCTCCCCTTACGGTTTTATCGTCACTTCAGAATTCATGAATAACGCGTTGACTAATTCCAGTTCATGAACATAAGGCTGTGCCACAACTGTGATAATCTGGTTCAGCACTATTGTGTGTTATGGCCAAAATATTACCTTTGAGGCCTCAACCAATTGCCCATGACATATGCAGGAAGACAGAACAAAGATGGTGTGGAACCATCTTTTTTCAAACAAAATCTGTTTGGAAAATTTCTTTGCTGAGGTTCTCTAGACTGGCAGGACATTAAAAGGCGTGAGGTTGTTGGGTGATGGTGAGTATTAAGGAGGTGGGCTGGTGGTCAAAGGTATAAGATCTGTCTCTTCTATTCACTATGGGAAATATTCTCCCAAGATGTAATGGGGACGCTCCATGCTCTTAGGACAGGAGATTGGAGAGAAGAGATGAGAGAGTTCAGCGCCAGACTTGTGGTGTGTACTGGCCTTGATTTGACGGAAATCCCATCACGCGCCTGAATCAGATCCACCTTAAAGGCTTAGGCGTTAACAACCCTCAGTGAGATCCTTGTGTTTGTAGAGGCTGAGAGGTCATTTAGCGTCATAGATGAGATCACAGTCCAGAGAGGCACTTTTAAACAGACGTGATTAAAGGGATTAAAGGGATTACAATGTCAAAAAAGTCTCAGAAGTTTGAGGACAACTACAGAAATCCATTTTGAAGCCAAAGGGAAAGTCCTTGTTTTATCAAGAGGGAAGAGAAAATGAGTTCGAGCCATATCAGTAACATCAGATCCTTCCTTTAAAAAAAGAAAAGGGCACCATATATGCTCCATAAAAGCGCAAGGCACAGAAGCGGAAAAAAAAGGGAAGTTCTACATCAATCTAAGACTATCAGCAACAGACAGAGATCGGGTCAGGTGTAAGTAGAGCCGTTTTGTTGGGGTTTCGGTTTGAGCCATGGCCTCTCCAGAGATCATCCATAACTATGTGGACTATGTGGGTTTATTGGGGCTGAATCTTCACGTCCAGTCTGGCCGACCAGCTGGTAGAGGCGATGGCTGAGGTTCTGCACCTGGCATGTGCCCAAGACACACCCAACACGCATCAGCTGGCCTTGTTGCTGGTGATGATGACCCCGAGCGTAGGCTTGGCGGCGGCCTCTAGAGCTTCTTGGGTTTGGCTGCGATCCTCGTTCGACAGATGTGACAGATCTTCCCACAGGTGGAGTGGTATGGGGAACATGGAGAATGCTCATCGACTCCTTAAATGACGTAGGTGCGTTTTTGAAGAGTAAGGCTCTCCATAAAGCAGTTCTGTCCAAAGGTACATCTGGGGCAGCGGTGGGACCATCAGAGGCTGGGTCAGAGTCTGGGAAGACAGGGCTTACTTCTCTCAGCTGATGTAAGATTGTCATGAAGTCCAACCTGTAGAGCAGAAAAAGAAAATAGTTGAATATACCGCTGGACCTGATATACTGAAGTAATATTGTTTATTGGAAATGTATCTTTCATTAATGTTTCATTAAAGGACACTGAGCAGCTAAGTAATATTTAAGTAATATTTTGAAAATCCATGGTTCATTGCACAATGTAAGGTTGAGATGCTGTCTGCAAATACTGATTACATGATAATGCAATTATCTATCATTTTATAATGGCTACAAAGTGTACACTACAGAGAACAAACCCTAAAAATAGCTGATGTGCAAAGCTCAGCAGAGCTATGGCTCTCTAGGACAGAGAGTACCTCAAACACACTTCAATTTATACCACCATCTGCTCTCTGTTTGATGGTAACGTTGGATTCTCAGGCAATTTGGCCACATCCAGTATGTTTGCACTGGGGCCTACTTTAGGTCTCGCTCTTGGAGATCAGCAAAACATACAGTTTCAATCTCTGCTACCTGGTGCATGATAAGACGTTGGCCATTTTAAACCTCCTTGCCAAACAAGTATCAAATAAAAACAACCAATTTCCTGAATCAATAAAGTTCACTCAAAGTTCAGAAATGCTGTTAAATGCAAATCCAAAGGTTTGTTTCCAAGTGTTCTCATGAAATTGTTTGTTTCAAGTCCATAGTGCAATCATTCCCAAAGCCAATAATCACTAATCAGCATTACTCACAAGACACGGACATCCTGAGCACCACTTCTTACAGGTTTAATATGATTACAAAGCCCATGTGGCTGTGCTTAGTTTCTCTTTGAGCTTGATCCAGAGAGTCTCTGGGCTCCAGTCTGGAAGCTTAACTAGCTCCAAACTAATCCCCCATTCTATTTCATCCTTCTTTGCCCTTTCACCTGAAAAACCATTAATGCTCATCAATGTTTGCTAAATCCCTAAAAGTCTTCCCTGAGACCACCTTGTGTAAAACAGCTACGTTAGCCGAACTGAGGACAGTAGAATGGAAAAAAAGTACTTTTCATTAAGGTTGCGGGAGGGTGTGAAGATTTCTGAAAGAGCATCATCTTTAGGATGTTGTGCTTTGATCAGCTTTGAAGATCAATGAGCTTTAGTGAAGTCAAACACAAAAAGCCACTTGTGGAGGAGAAAAAGTGGATGTTGATGGAAAGCACTTGGCTGCCCTTTCTGCTTGGCATCCAGAGGCCTGGTGGCCCTCAAGAATGGTAGAATTAAACCAATTGTTTTACTTAATCAATGAGAAAATCTCAATGCCTAAACATTAGCCCTTAGCACTGTTCAAATTTACAGAATTAACTTCAATCTTAACACGGTTTCCGTCTCCTTTTAATAAGCATGTTTTCTGCTGCATAACATTTTCTCAATTACCAGTTGGGACTCACAATGAAATGTGACCTCTAGTTCTGGTAGATTTCTGCTTTGTGTAAGGCATTCAGTGGAGAAAATGACCACCTACAACCAGAAACCCAATCCACCCTGAACGTATTGGTTAAACTTCAGTGCAGAAACTTCATTTGCGAGTCCATGAAAAGCTATCTCCACATAAGAGTGACAGAAGACACGTCTTAGACGTACAAAAACAAATATATGCTAAATTATAGTGACCAGCTTTCGTAACATATTTCATCATATCTGACGTGCCATCTTTGTTCAATTATTTCAATCGCCAATTGGTTGGCACAGGATTTAACATGAATCCCATTCTTTAAGAGTAGACTACAAATCTCCTGTGATGGAACACACCCCCTTTTCATTGTTGCCAATAGCTGCAATTCTCCTCTGGCCTGGTGCTGGCGAGCTGCCCAGGAAACACTGTGATGTCTATAGGGAACAATGGCTCATGAAAATGACTATATCAAGTAGAAAAAAGTAAAGGTATCTAGCAATTAATTAGCCCTCACTCTTTGAGAATGTTCTCCAAAGGGCGGATCATATATGTCCACTTTAGCCATGATCTGCAGGTCAATGCATCCAGCTGTGCCACTGTGGAAACTTTTGAAAGCAAACATCAGGCGCATTTCCACCACCTGATGGTTCTGGAATGTTTTGAGGAACTAAAGAGTTCCAGGAACTATTCTAAACAAGAACTACGAGTTGACTCAGCACTTGTGTAAAAACAAATGTTCTGCTAAAAGGGTTTTTTTTTTTTTAATGAAGAAGAAGGTTGGTCATTCTGTGATGCTTCTGTTTGACCAATCAGAGATGTTTACTAAGGCAAGTGGTAAGTGGAACACCCTGGTAGTTCCTGAACTGTAGAAAACTACCTACTCTGGAGCAGAAACTAAAATGATTCCTGAAACGAAAATCGCCTCTGGTTCCTCCAGTGCAAAAATGGGTTCCTGAAAAGGTTCCTGTGGTGGAAATGCTCCTATTAATGTGATTTTTCTGTTTGAAACCAAAGGCTGAGTATATTTTTAGCAGCTTTGTGGTCTTTGACCGAAGATATAACCATCACTCATCAAGCTAGTGGCTTTCTCCAATTACATGTGGATGCTTTCTTCCATAAATAACCATTCCTATGCTACCTAAGACCTGCATATGGGAACGTCACCCACCTCAAATCTGATATCAGGTTAGTAAGATGTAGAAACTTAATCCTGACAGCAGACAACTGAAATAAAAGTAACTGGGGTTCAAAGTTGTAGCTTTAAAGTTCATACTTTCTTCTCTGGTGTGTGTAAAGTGTGGACTGATAAATTAAAATTTCCAGTGATTTACCCCTCACCACTCCGCCTGTGGGTCTTTGAGAATCATTAATTTTGGTCCACCTCAGTGGTAACATACAATAAGCCAGTCTGCACTTGGACAATCACCAGAGGGACTGAAAAAATAACGGAAACATGAAACTCTGCCCCTCTCATAAGAGGGCTCAAGAGTCAGAATCAAGAAGCAGGCATGTGTTACCTGGTTGCCCAGGGAAAAGTGAGGCTTAGGAGAGCCATTTTAATCCATCTAAATATAGCCAGCCACTAACCCCCACCAGTAAACAGTGTCCTTATTGTTTCGAAAGGGGCAGAAATAAATTGGTGAAAGGTGAATTGTTGCAAATCGAGACACAAGTTTGAGGAACTGAGGTATTATGGTGCCAGGTAAGTGATATAGAGAAGTTTTTTTTTGTGATTGTACTAAGAGGAATACCAGAATGAGAGATAAAATCACACGCTCCTTCATACTGAATAGCTGCATGCACCTGCCTAACGGAAAGCCACTGCGACTCCTTTATTTAAACTCAGCCCCAGTAGGCCCACAAACATTAGCAATACACAGTCGAGTGCAAAAGTTTACATACCCTTAGGACAAAATGAAGAAGAAGAAGAAAAAACCTACTTGAACTTGAACTTGAAGAAGACAAATTTCATTTATTGACATTTAGTGTGTTGGATTTCACAAATGTTCACTCATAATCACAAGTAACAAAATGGTCAAATAGTGTATGTTAAGATATTAATAGTGAAAAATTATCAGTTTAAAAGTCTGCATCTCCTTTTCTGAATGTGATATAAATATTCGCTAATAACTTGTATGCCCACCCTTTGCCTTTGTTGGATCCGCTCAAAATATTTTTCTGTTGATTTTGCCTTTTTGGATTGTTGTCTTGTACAAGGATACACCCACATTTCCTTTTTTTCGTTGTAAAATAGAGGTATATTTTCCTGTTTTCCATTCAAAAAACATGGGGGATGCAAACTTTTGCACATGACTGTGTTATGAGCTGAAGCTACGAATTGTGTAGAATGGCCTCATACGTTTTTGTCTAACAAACTGTTATCAGCCCTCTTGAAATAGTTGAGAATGAATTTGAAGTTTTGCACAGACACCAGGATGTCACAAACGAGAAAATGTTGACAATACAGTCAAATATAAGTTCATCTTTATGAGCAACAAAAGTCCCTTTGTGACTTGTGACTGAAGTGACAGAACCAATAAGAGTCATCTTATCAGACCATTTTGCCATCTCTAGGTTTCTGTGCTCCGGGACAGAGCGGAGAATGTGGAATGTAGGCCTTAGCCGCTAATCCACAGTGGAATTCTGCCTGACTACAGAATATTTTGTCCACCCGTTTGTCTTGGCCCAAAGGCTATTACCCGAAAAATGTTCAATCACTGGTGTAACCAGTTTAAACCCAAATTTAGTCTATATAACAGAATCTATGGTCTGTTTTCAGTCAAAACTTTACAACCGCTAGCAATCATCTGAGTGCTAACTGAGATTAGCAACTCCATCAAAGCTTTCATGCTATCTAATCCTACTGAACAAACACTGCGAAAATTTCACAGTGTAAGCTGTTCTGCCACAAGATACCAATAACAATACCCTTGACCTCTGGCAAAAATAAATATTGGTTTTGTATGCCCTTTGACGTTACTGTAGGTAATACAAACATAGACAATTACTTAATGGATTTAGGATTTAGTAATGAAATGAAAATTAGGAACTTCGGATTGTCAGGAGACTCTTTTCTGTCCACATAGTACACATATACGCACATGTATATGCAGTGTATCCACCCACAGACAGTCTCGTGTCAATCACAGTAGGCATCGAGGTCAGTGGCCTCAATCCTGAACCACATGGGATGAACTTCAGACACAGCAGACTGGCTTTACCGCAAACTGAGCTATACATGCTTCGGTAAATGAGCTGCTTCTCTGCTGTGGATCTAAAATTCACTTTCAATTTGTTGCTTGGTTCCAGCCTCCAAACAAAACCGCAAGATGTCAACTAAGGCAGGCCGGAGTATATTCCAGATATTTACAGACGGTGTGATTTTTTACTATTTGAAACAATTATCTTTAAAATAGGCCTCTGCGATCATTTAAAACAGGGGACTAAAAGACTTTAAATGATGGAAATATGGAAAAAAGTATTTAATAGCAATAAATAGTACTGATAAAGGCTGTCTTGATACCGTACATTGGATTTGTTATTGAATGTATGAAAGTACGTAAAACGATTTTTAGGCTACCAAAAGTTATTCTCATTGGGCAGAAGATAATAAGAGAACAAAAAAACGAGAAAAGCTATATTTTTTTAGTAATATTTTAGGCCTACAAAGACGTTTCTGTGCAGAAACAGAAACAGGTGGCGACTGGAAAAACTCTGAATCTTCCGAGTAAGGCAACCAGAGGAGAATTCTGGGAAATGGCTTTGCCCATCTCGCTTTCACTGTGTGAACAGGACATTCAGTCTCCCATTGACAGTATGCGAGTTTGTTGAATCACTCATCGAAGTGCATAGTGTTCTCTATGTGAGCTTTCTTTCCTTAATCCATCTTGAGAACACAGATGTTTCAAAACTTCTTCCACAGGTTGTTTTTGCTTCACTGTCCACCTGTTCCATGTCAACACCAGATCTCTTAGTGACCTTTAAGTTTCATATTTTGTCTGCTTCAATCAATGTGCTCAACTCTACTTAATCTTGGTCATTTATTTTCCTTTCCTCTCACTTTCTCTCTTTTAGGTTTAGAACTTTGGTAGGCCAAAGCTAAATCCGCATGATTCACCTCGTTAAAGCAATTTTCTCTCTCGGGTGTAATGGCCATGAGTCATAATCGTCCATTTTGGCAATTTGTATCCAGAACCGGTGAGTTGGCTCTGATGTCTTGAAATCGCTCAAAACATGCAGTGCATGGGCTCTCCAGCACAAGGATTGAGAACCTTTGGTATACAGTGCTTCTTACTCCATATAACTTACTGATTATGCCCACACAGAATGGAAAGAAAGGATGCTGACTCATCAACAGTCCACGCCAACCCACAAGCATTTAAGGCCTGTGTAATTTGCTCAGGATGGCTTGAAATCGCCCTTAAAAAGCAGTGAGTGAATCCAGGCACATGTCCAAAATATCACTCAGCCAGAAGAGGGCACACTGACACTGTACAATCCTTGCCAGTTTATTTGACTGATGCTTAAAAACTTGTCGCTTCCATAAATAATAATAAAACATTTTATATATATATCATAAATAGTTTTGATTTTGTTTTTAATTAGTGGCCATTGGCTTGACCAATATCCAGCATTGAAAAATGCCCATTTATCATCACTATTCACACACTACACACAGCTGAGTGCAAAAGTTTCAGGAAGAATAGTGGCGAGTATTATAACCGCGAAGACCCAAAAGAGAATGGAGGCAGTTATAAAGACAACGGGTGAGTGTACAAGTTAGTAGAGAATATGTAGGCCCGATATCACTTTTGGAAAGGGAGATGCAAACTTTTCACCTGTCATCATTTGGATTTTTCCCCCCACTCTTAACATATTAACATGCACTATTTGACCATGCTAAATGACCTGCTGGTACAGCCTACATCTTCCTTATTTTGTCCTAAGGCTATGCAAACCTTTGCACTCAACTGCACCTTACATATACCTCACGTGTTGACGCTTAACTCTGTGGAAACGTCGCTCGTGCAAAAGTGCCATGTTTGCGCGCTCTCGTGCGTCAAAATGTGTTGCGCGTGCACGAGCACATAGCGCAATCCAGACGCGGCAGGCTTGTCAAAGCAGCCAACTGACAAAACCAGTCTGTCCACTAGAGTAGAGGAGGGAAACGTCCACGCTAATGACATACTTCACGCTGAGAGTGTGGTTAACGGCTCAGAAATGTCAGATTGGCCATCCAAAGTAGGCGCGCTTTTTTTTTTTTTTCTTGTTTTTTCTTCTTCTTTAAAATGAACCTTGACTTTTCAAGTTGACGCAAGCGACTATTACCATCCAGCAAGCCTTTATGGCGCTGTTACAATATGATAGAACCCTCTTTCCTGCTATCGCCGGCATCAGCCTATAGTGTCACTAATTGTAAAGACCGAAGAACAGCTGTGACAAAAGCGCACGCGCGTCGATAAGCTGTCAGAGAAAGAGAGAGAGACAGAGAGAGAGAGAGACAGAGAGAGAGAGAGACAGAGACAGACAGAGAGAGAGAGAGACAGAGAGAGAGAGAGACAGAGAGAGAGAGAGAGAGACAGAGAGAGAGAGAGACAGAGAGAGAGAGACAGAGAGAGAGAGAGAGACAGAGAAAAAGAAAGTAACAGCGAGACGGAGAGAAAGAGAAGCCAAA
>JAOUQW010000014.1:9902658-9914985 GCA_028565825.1 Olivaichthys viedmensis
TATTCTATAGAGCTATATAAGACTATATTCTATAGAGCTATATAAGACTATATTCTATAGAGCTATATAAGACTATAGTCTATAGAGCTATATAAGACTATAGTCTATAGAGCTATATAAGACTATATTCTATAGAGCTATATAAGACTATATTCTTAAACTGTAAGATCAGACTGGGTGGCTTTATGTATTCAATTAATCACAGAGTTTGGCTTCAGGTGCTTTACTTCTTTTTTTTGTCTATATCTGTGCTTTTGTTCTGTAATTATACTCAGGAAAGAAAGGAAAAAAAGAAGGTTTTTTTGCTGTCCTTAACCCTTAAACAGGCACAACAGTAAAATATGGTATAAAAATCATGTAATGATGTTGCTTAGTTCACTCAAGTGACAGATTTCCAAAGATTTGGGATTGAGATTTAAGATTCCAGTGAATTGTATCTCCCAGGATACGTTGCCCCATTAATGTACAACACTTGTCAAAATCAGCATGTTAAGAATATTTTTCTTGATGAAGAAAGTAAAGTAAAACGATGACTCATGTTTTAATTAATCTCTCGATCTGACTCAACAAAAAATTGTACCACCCAATTACAACTTAACCTTGCCCAACGTAAAGAGCCTTTTTTTTTCCTAATTAAGTTAACTGCAACCGGTGGTTTGTAAATTTCAGTCTTTATTTCATGTAAAACCTGTAGAAGCATTCACTTCTATCTTTCTGCTATAAAATGTGTTAGGGGTGGCCCAGGGGAACAAAATATCATATAAAACATACTAAAATGCAATTTTTGTAAATAATAATCTGTTTTACCAGTGTATGTGAAAACCTGCTGGATTTTTGAAACTCTATTTTTTTTTAAATATATATATATATATATATATATTCTCCATATTGTAAAAATTAACCGTTTACTACCCCTAATCTGGCACCATATCCCAGGAGATATGTAGAGCTTAAAGTCTGTTAAATAACAGCATGAACAACATTTGCAATATTTGTCTTTATCAGGACATAACAACACTATGTGCCATTTGACTGGAAGAAAAAAATCTGATGAAAAATAATAACTTATCATTCATTTAGCATCTCCAGCAACAGAGGCAGCCAAGGCTGACTAAATGATCACAGATTACTAGAACCAAGTCATGTCCAGACCTTGGAATTATAAGGTTCTATCTGACGATCCTGTTATTTTAAGATATTGAGCCATAAAGCAGATACTTTACTTTTTTTTTTCATAATTTTCTTTTGGTGTAAAAGTTCTCACATATATTCAGTGGCATGCAAATAACATATTTATAACATTAACAATTTTTTATGTTAAAAAATGATCAGACTTTGACCCATGCTAACATGACTGGGTGAAACTCTTACACATGCTCTCTACAGGCTGTTTAAAGAGAACATATGGTATCTTGTGGAGCACATTGTCTGTTTCAGGGTTAGGCTCAGACTGACTGGCTTTATGTATTTAATAAATGCAAAATTCCACCAAAATGCCAAACTGACCATTTTTTTTGTTTGTGTATTCAGCATGCATGCATCAAAATATCTCATATGTTATGCATTTTATTCCTTTTTTGTTTTGTTTTTGAAGAAAAGCCTTTGTGGCCTCGTGTTTGATTGGTTCATAATGCTATTAATGTCGCTGAAGTTATTGCTTAGAAAAAAAGGTTATCATCTTGCATTGTATGACAAGCGGCTGTAGCCTGTGTTGTCAAATCAAATTATTTGTAAAAGCTGGAAACAAATAATTAAATTATACACACAAATATCCTAGAAATTATATTCTACTGAAACTCTGCTAAAATGCTTTACCTTCCAGCCTCCAGTCTTTCTGCTACTTTTATCTGTAAGCGTTCGAGTGTGTGTTGTGGGGGGATAAGGATCCTGGTGGACCTCGCAGCTTCCCCAGAACTCACAGCAGGACAAGACGCACCCATACTGATCACCATAACGGTGTATCCTAATCATAATTCATTTTAATGGCTGGTATTATTACATTCAATCATATCCCTTTCATTTCACTGTGTTAAGTCTGTTCATTTTAAACATGGTATTATTACAATTATAATTTTGGCCAGGTTTTGGTCAGGTGTCAGTAAGTCGTATAATTCATATCTAGATCCAGCTTTGCTTTATAAAACAGCCTCCTTATCAGTTATGCAGGAAAGTTATGAAGAAATAATAAGTGGCACTGTGCCATGCGAATGCTGCAAAGTCCATAACGTGTTATATCTTGTCGAAGATTTCGCACAGGAAGACATGGCATGTGTGATTCATAGCTATTATAATATATATACTAACTACATCTGTGTCGTCATGACTGTCAGCTAGTCAATACTGTATCCTCCTTTAGCTCAATTCAGAATAAATGAAAACCTTTCACTCGGTCCTTTTACTTATTCGTCTGAGTGACAAGTGTGTAAACTGTAGATATGAAATATGGACCAAATGCAGGACTGTGAAAAAGTCTTAGGCACCCGAAATGTTTTATATAAACTTTGTCTTAGATGTACATTTAATGTCTTCTGCATTAGTGTGTCATTAGAAAAGAGCAAATTTGAGATTTCCAATCGACCACTTTTTAGATAAAAACATAATGAAGGCTGTTCTGGGATTTTTCCTGCAGAGACAGAAGCAAGTGAGAACCAAAGTCCACAGAAGAACCGTGACAAGTTCTCCAAGATTCTTGGAACAACCTACCAGCTGATTTCCTTATAAAACTGCACGACAGTGTGTCTCAGAGAATTGATGCAGTTTTAAAGGCAAATCTGCTCACACCAACAAATTGATTAGTTTTAGGTTTTTTTTTACTCTTTACTGCTTTTATAGTCATTTTGTTTTCTTTAGAAACTTTCATTTCATTATTTTTAAAGAATTATTTTATTACAAGTGCCTAAGACTTTGGCACAGTACCGTACATACAGTACTACAGGCAGCAGTGTATTTTATGGAATTCGTATCCCCTTAAACTCCTAACTTTTCAATTCAGTTATCCATTCAAAAACAAATTATTCAGTAACTACAGTGAAACTATTAGGAAAGGTGCGTAGTTACAAGAGTGAGGAGTGTCAGCCTGAATCCTCCAGTCGGTCCTGGGAGTTTAAGGGGTTAAGGGAACCTCTCGTCACTGTTCTGAGTTGTAATACAGAGAGAAAATGGTGGATTTTCTGGAAATGTCTATATATGGAAACGGTTTAGAGTCAATATTCAAAATGTAAAAAATGGTCTAAAATACACAGTATTATAGTAAACTTTCAAATTGGCTAACACATGAAAATTGTGTGAGAAAACACTATTTGTACTTTTCTCTTTCCTTAAAGAAATAAAGATTCCCAGAGCATATAAAAAGTTAGACAACACACCAAAAGAGGAAAGACAGAAAGAGCAGGACAGGAAAAATGTTGGGAACTGTCACTATTTGTGTGTATTGGGTTTCCGCTGGGTTCTCTGGTTTCCTCCCATCTCCCAAAAACATGCCAGCTGATCGATTGGCTACTCTAGGTGTGAATGAGTGTGTTTTGTGTGTGTGTGTGTGTGTGTGGTGCCCTGCAATGGACTGGCGTCCCGTCCAGGGTGTATTCCTGCCTTGCGCCCAGTGTTTCCAGAATAGTCCCCGGATCCACCGCGACCCTGACCAGGATAAAGCGCTTACTGAAAGGGAATGAATGAGTAAATCAGCATCTCCTTTGAGGTGCTGCTCCTGATTTTATCACAGCCAAACTCATCTACATCATGCATGCTGTCCAGTTTTCAGTGGTTAACAGAGACAGTGGTGTCACAGTGGAAGCTTTTTGAGGTTGTAACACTGTATGAATTATGGTCTCTAGTAGGATATGTAACACGAATCGAAATCAAAACCTAAAACTATGATGTATTCAATGCAAACTTATAGCAAGTCCAGCTGATGCTTTCTTTGGCCTTTTGACTGAGCGTTACGCGATTATTTCAAAAGTCAAGTTCAAGCACAGTGGTGTGTGAGGCAGTGACAATTCGTTCATTGACCTTTGGTGACCATCTGAAATGAATCTATTTCAATTTCAGGAAGAGTGGAACTTCCTAACCAGGTCAGTGAGAGCTCTGTGGATTCTGACCTATTTACATAATCACCAAGCAATCATGTGATCACAGAACTGTGGGTCGGGTGCCAAGACGTCAGGCTAAAAGAATGATCAGCCCTTTTGATCTTTATGTTCAGCGCTCCAATTAGTCCACATGAGGAGCTGCAGTCTACAGTCTATGATTCCTGTGAAGGGTCGACACACTAGTTTGAGCTGCAGAGTTTCTAAAAGGAGCAAACGGATAAGTGACGTTCATCCACATCCGTTCAAGCACCAAACGACTGTGTAATTACTAAAATGACTAATGCCACACATTTATGACACCACTATTTTCCAGTAGAAAGGCGGTAGTGTTTGTACTATTTGAATTAAGTAGCTTGTATTGTTTTGTGTCAACTATTACTGCCCATAATTGCAAATATGTGGCGTATGTACATTGATAAATGCTATATTATCATAACGTAATTAGCATAATCTAAACTATATAGTCAAGTGCAAAAGATTGCATCCCTTCATGGCTTTTGAATGAAAAAAGGGAAATTTATCAAAAACAAAAAAAAACAATAAAAATGAAACGTGGCTGTATTCTGCATCAAGACAGCAATTTAAAACATGAGGCAAGATCAACAGAAGAGCCTCTCAGTCTCCAGACCTGATCTGTAGAAAACAATGTGTTATGGGGGGCTGAATATAACAACTGAGAGGATCCTAAAGCTGTTCACAGGATATGAAAGAGGTTGGAGGCAGTTATTAAGGCAAAAGGGTGGGGATACAAGTTATTAGAGAACATTTATATCACATTCAGAAAGGGAGATGCAAACCTTGACATCATTTTGTCTTTTTACACTATTACTATCTGAACATACATCATTTGAGCGTTTTTTGTTACTTGTGAAAATAAAGAAGAATATGTAAAACCTACACACCAAATGTCTTTTTGCTTTAAATTACATATCTTTGTCCAAACCTTTGCACTCAGCTGTACATTTCAAATCCATTGCATGTATTTCTGGTCAGTTGGCTGAAAGCACATGACACTTTCCTAAGAAAGGCAGAAAACCTGGACTGGTAATTTGTTAGTATTGTCTGGCATCTTGAATGAATGCAAATGAATAATGAGTGGCAGCTTAACTTGATTTAGGTCAGCTGGATCCTTATCACCTGTTATTACATCAAGTTGCAGGTAGACTGTTTAATGATGTCTACACATAATGGTGTCTCGCCACTTTTCCTTCAGGGCTAAAGTCAACACGATGGAGGCTATAATGGAGGCAGCTCCAGAGGGGTGACGCAGAGTCAGTCTTTCGAGACAAGTGGCCAGATTTTTGCTACTTGTGTGTTCTGTAATACAATGACACGGCTTCTTCTATTTATGATTTGTAATGAGCAGAAAAAGTGATATCAATCGTGGATGTAGCTTTGATGTGGTTAAGCTGACTTCATTTCTCAGAAAACGGCTTTAATATACTTGAGCTACATTCTTCAAGAGTAACTTGTAGCCTCGTTGATATTTTTTTAAAGTAACTTGTGCAACACTGTATATATGTCTGTCTTGTACTTCAGAGAGGCTTGGTTGCTCGGAAAATAAAATCCAAACAGAACACACAGGAGACCTCGTACAGAGACTCGACAAACACTGTAATGATTGTAATGCAGAGTTCAGACTAATTAACTTGCATCATGCAAGGGTTAAAGCAGGGAACAGTGCACCAATGTAAAGTACATTCAAGCTGAAAGCATCTAGATCCTCAATCATAAATGACTGTGATTGTGAAACAGCTTTATCAGCAATGATCTAGCAGAATTTGTGCAGACATGGAGAACCTACAGTGGCTGAGTAATGTGTGTGAGAATGTGTTTAGAAATTATTTACTGTGTATCCGATATGTTGTACCTCAACAGGTTATTAGTAGAAAATGATTTCAAAAAAGGAAATC
Source organism: Olivaichthys viedmensis (assembly GCA_028565825.1). Taxonomy (NCBI): domain Eukaryota; kingdom Metazoa; phylum Chordata; class Actinopteri; order Siluriformes; family Diplomystidae; genus Olivaichthys; species Olivaichthys viedmensis. The sequence goes on from JAOUQW010000014.1 coordinate 9,908,657, forward strand.
AAGTTTCACTTTAACTGACATGGTTAACCCTGGTGGCAGGTTTCTGTAGTGCAAAAGCCAAGAAACATTTGACTCTTGTGTGCTGCCATCTAGTGAAGCCCAAAACATCAAGGCTGCTCTATATTTCTGTGAGGAACATGCCAAACTGGACACTCCCATGTGGGATAAAACCTAGATTATCATCAGAGGGGGAAAAAACATTATTTCTCAACTCTTTATTAAAGAAAAACAAGCTTCATGAACTGGGGTCAATCCTCGTAATGTCTTTGACTCCTTCTTACTGGTAGGATGCAGTAGCAAATTCCTTTCAAACATCAACTTTTAAGGTTAAGATTTCTTTCTTTTGAATACTTGAGCACAGAATATGACATGCCCCATTGTCAAGATTTTGTCAGAACAAACACATCTAATTTTTCAAATAAACCCAAGACGTCACATCTAGAAACACTGTTTTTCATTAAACTAGGGTTCCAATCACATACATTTACTGTCACGTGCTCGCCGCCTCGCACCATAGCGACATGTGTATCTGTTGTGTTTTCGTTGTGTTTACGCCCCTGTCTATTACGTGAAGTGTATCCACCTGTGTTCCCAGCTGTTCCCTGTTTTAGTGTTTGTATAAGTATCCCCGTGTCTCAGTCTTCAGTGTCGTCCGATGTTCAACGTCATGTGTTATGCTATCCGTCTTCCGTGTTTGTTTGATGTATGTTTGGTAAGAGTGTAAATAAAGTTATGCGTGTGTGTCTGTCCACCCCTCAACGCAGCGTGACGTTTACATCTTCCTTTCGGTTCAGTCTGGCGCTCACTTAAAGAGGCATTGGGTAGATTTTGGGTTCTAGCGGTTACAAGGTGAACTCCAAACACACTGGAATTATTTGTTTACTCCTAGACCCCAACTCCCATTGTTTTTGACAATTAGGTTTTGCCATGTTCCTCATTCCACGAATTTCCACATTATTTGTAACAGAAAATTGACCAGTGCAGCTTTAACTTCCATTAAGTCTGGGTGGGAGGAAGATCATGACATTTACTAAGGGTGGGAAGAATAGGTGAAGGCATTCACCTTTAGTATGTGCCAGGCATGAGTTGATACAATTCAAGATATCACATTATACCACATTCAAAGTCACATGTCCAAGTCCAAACTAACCAGGACCCAGCATTGACCCAGCTTGTGACAGATTTGGTTTCTCGCCTGTCACACTGGGACAGGTGTCCTGGCACTGCCCTAAATTATTCAGTTTTCTTTTTGTCATTAATTAATAAATTTATCTTCAGTAACCGCTTTATCCTGGTCAGGGTGGCGGTGGATCCGGAGCCTATAGTGGGAACCATGGGCGCATAGCAGGAATACACCCTTGATGCGACGCCAGCCTATCAGAGGGCATCACACACAACTAGGGGCAACTGAGAGTCACTAATTTATCTACCAGCATGTTTTTGGGAGGTGGGAGGAAACCCACCTAACTGACTACACTGTGCTGTTGAGATACCTCAAATACCCGAAGGCGTTTTTTGAATCTGTAAAGCCTGGACTCGTACATGCCCACTTTGTGTTGTTATTTTCCTTAAATATGATGTAAGCAGTTCTTTTTAGTTTTCTAAAATTGCACTTAATTTGGCGCATTGTGTATAATAAAAAGAGTTTTGCCCCGTTCTCCTGACCAACACTAGTTTATTTACATGGCTTACAACCAAGTTCACCAGTGCAGTCTGCTCTCAGGTTTCTGTTGCAGGGTTCGTGTTCCTACAGGACCAGCCATAAACCCTTTCAGGACTTAATCACGGATCTGTGTGTGAGTGAGAAAGGCAATCTGGTTGGGTAGTTGGTTCTTGGGTGTGACCGCCTGGGCACAATGGCGGTGTTTCCAGAAGTTACTAGGAGTGAATGGAGCTGGGGACACAGGGCACTGTATAAAAGTGGATCAAATGAACAGCGGGCATAAAAGATGAATGAAGATGAATTTGTATATCAGGAGTCATCAGGAACCTGCATGCCTTGAGAACCGTTCTTCCTTCAGCTGGTCTTGACACACTTGAGCATTGACACAGTGCAGGCCAGGTTTGCCTTTTATTAGCAGGCAAATTTTTGTGTGTATTTCAAGGGTGTGACAGTGTTCAATGTGTTCACTTTATCATGATTCATACTCCTCAGAGATTTATATTTCACTGTCATCCTGTCAAGCCAATTATGACAGCAAACATTATTCTTGTAAACCACTATGGTATGTGATTATAGTTGTAATGTTAGACACCCTCAGGCAAGCCTCGATGCTTCATATTTGCGAACAAAACACAATGTATCATTGTCCAGGTAGCTTATATTTACAGTACACAAAGCATTCGCGCAGCAATGTTGCTTAGCAAATAGGTGGGGAAACCAAGTGAAGCAAGTTCGGTGCGAAACCTGAACCTTTACCTTCCCTATGAAGAGCTCTAGTCAAATGAAAGTCTCCATATGTGGAGGCTTTTAAAAAAATTATTATAAAGAACTAGTCATGATGCCTGGCCGAAATGCCTGACAAACACCAGTATAAAAGACGATTATGAGATTTAAAATGACCATTTTTATCTGATTTGCTCAGAACATGTGGCAGCTTTGAAGACTTTTCAGAGTTTAAAGATTTGAGATCTTTAAATCCATTTTGATCCAACTTCACTTGCAGTGAGGTAGTATGGTATCACGATGGAGGATGAGCAAAGATTTTCACCGCTCAAGCAGGCCTCTTCCTGTCTATTGGTGTGTCGACAGGATGTCATGTGACTTTCGTATCCGGCCAGACAGCACCGTTCTTTGTGCTCCTAATATACTATGTCATGCATGCCAGGTTCAGAGACATGCTGCATTACACACACACACACACACACATACACACACACACACACACACACACACACACACGCGTGCACAGACTCTTACCTACTTACCTTAGTAAACAGACATTAACATCTGCCCTCCCTCCCTGACAGCTGCCAACACAGCTCATCCTGTGACTGTTGCCAGGTCTGCGGTATTCCTGTGGAATTGCGGTCATTGTGGTATAGGATTTGGGTGGAAGTCAATTATTGGATATTCATATGAGTTGTAATGTTAATATAATTGATGAAATTATATATAATTATTATAGTTGCTGTGTAACTGCAGCAGAAGTTCAAAAGTAGCCGTGAGTCAGTGAATTGGTCTGATCATTCTCATAGCTATTCCTTATTTATGGCAAGATGTGCATTAATAGGAGACCATTTTAGGGCCTTGATGAAAATAATATTCAAGGAAACTACAGGTTTTAATACTGCTTTGATAAAAACCTATGCATGATGTTTTTCATCATGTCATGATGTTGGACTTTAAAAGCAGTGTAAAGGATAAGGAAGGGCTAGATTTTGAGTTTTGGTATTGGGCTGCTTATAGGGTATTATTTGAATGGTTGAATGGTCATTGGGCTGATTTTGTCATGTAGACCTGGCAACCCTGTCCTGTGATTTAATCTTATCATCGTGTTAGGTTTCTCAACTCCAGACATGGGGTAGCATAACTCAGGGTTCTTGTGAAAAAAAAATTCCAGATCTTTTTAAGACTCTTTCCAGATTGGTTAAAGGACATTAACTGTAGCTATAATTAATGGGAAATATGAAACGTGATTAAAGATTAGGGCTGGTTTAGTGCAGAAAATAAGGGAATGTCTAAAGACGACGGATTTAAAACCTCGGGTCTATATTACTTTGACAACAGAATATCTGTTGGGTTGCTTTTCTCCAAAACATTTTCTAAACTTTCATACTTTCCCAGACCTTTGCAAGAATGCGGTAGCTAAAATCCAGCTGTGAAATGTTGGCAAAACTGGAAATGAAATATGTGGATCGGAATATTATTGCACTTCCGAAACCCGCCATACATTCAGATAAAAATGCAATGTTGCAAGTTTAATGAAAATTATTAAGACATATGTTTAGCAACTTTTTGCATTTACTCTCTTATCGCAATTATTTCATTAGGCAAACCTCTGTGTGGAGCTATATATACATACGGTCCTCTTATCCTCTTGTCTAAAAGCGTGCAGGTGCAGGAGGAAGACCTGGCAGCTCACCAATAAAAGCTCCTGATGGGGAAATGAATATGGAGACAGTCCAGCTGTATGCAAGACTTCGTTACTGCCAATACTTTTTTCTCAAGGAAATGCTGGAAACTCGATCATGGTGTGTGCATTGTTGAGCTGGGAAAGCACGGCCCATCTTTATCCTCTCTTTTTCTTTCTCTCTGATTAATTTCCTCACCTTTAATTAAACTTTTTGGGCCATTGCACACCGCAGAGTGCTCTGTTCTTCTTCTGTAACCCTCGTGAAATAGGACATTGGCCTCTCTTTATTTTCACCGGCACCCCTCGACGGCATGAAAACTCGTCCAGCCCTTTTATGCTGCATTGTACCGCAATCAGTGTTTGCTGACTGTGGGATTATTTCGAGTATTAGATTACGGTTGATTGCTGTACTGTCGAGCAAACCGAAAAGGCAAGAAATTAATGAACACAAATCGTGCCTAATAGCGTTACAGGGTGCCTGGGAATGTTTGTAAGTACATTGGGTCAAAGGACCTTCTACACAGGAAGTGTTGGAATTCTTTTTCGAAACGTGTCTGACAGACAAGGACACAAGCCTCCGATTCGAAGGAAATCCGGAGGGGAGTTTCAGCCTTTTCCTCCCATGCCAGAGCAAGGCTGTGACACCTATGTAAAACATTCTCGGCGCTTACTTTGCTTATGTTTCCAGCGAGCCACACCGAGCGTGGCACAAGTTCCTGCAGCTGCTTGGTGTGCTGGTGTGCTGGTGTGTGACACATCACAAAGTCTGCGTTGGGCGTTGCACTCTTGCGCAACAGTGAGATCAGCTACCAGCAGCACTTTAGGTAGTTGTGTGAACTGTAAAGCAGGTTTGTAACATTCTGATGTATACCGTGTATATGGGTGTCAACACGATGGCAGTCATGTTCATTCATTATGCATTAACCCAAACTGCCAGCCTATTATGCAGGCATTCAGTAACTACGAGGAATTATTCAGTCACTACAGTGAAAATATTAGGGAAAGGTGTGTAGTTATGAGAAGGCGGAATATAAGTTAGAAGCCGGATAAGTTAAGGGGATAAGAGTGCCCCACCCTGGCAGATAAATCAAAAATGCTATACGTTCTGCGTTCTCAGCTGTTTTGATATCATCTCATGTAGCTAAAGTTGAATTTAACTGATATTTCACTCAACAGTGCTTCACAGAGACACCAAAAGTGCTCTGTAGGATTTAAAAAAATAAAAAAATCTAGAAATACAGAAGTAGGGTGACCAGATATTCCTCGGTCGAACACGGGACAGTGGGGTCGGGATGGTGATGAGGGTCACACAAACGTAACTACAGTTATTAGACTATACATGTTTCATCTGACACCTTTCTTTTATATGTGGCAGACGGTATACACACCCATTCTTTTTAAACATGGCCAGGATACTGCCCTGACATATCAATAAAAAAAACAACCCTGAAACGTTTGTATCACTAAAGGCACTCCTGATTTCACATCAACGTGAATCGACTTCAAAGAGTGCTAGTGACAAATAAAAAAAACTGCTTACATTTACATAAAACCACCATGGATATGTGAAAAGGCTCTGACTTACAAATATTTAGTCCGATTCAGGAATCTGTCTGCTAACAAAAAAGTTAACCTTTTATACAAAGGGTTAATCTGATTGGTGGTTCCGTGTATTCTGTGGTGTGCACATGTACTGTGTGCATCAGTGGGTCCAGTGCATATAACGCACTATAATCCGGCAATAAAAAACATTCTCATCTGAAATACTGGGCAATTGAACAATTTTTGAGTCAGGACACATAAAACGAAACTTTAATATAGCACTGTCCTGGGAAAGGTCTGGTCAACCCACCCTGAGGCTACACAATATAGAAAAAATTTTGCCATTAGATTGCTAAATATTGCATCTACGATATGCCTTGCAATATTTGAAAAATACGTAGATGAATCCTTGTGATGTGATTGCATTTTTCTTTTCCTTCTTCTATTTTTGGATCATGCAAATGCAATAGTTCATTCAAATGTCCACAGAAATGCCTATAGCGAACATCTTAGATTGGTCAGGATGCTTACAGGACGCAATTATGTACAGTAATTGGTTTACTGGGCTCATTTGGGGGCAGTGGTGGCTCAGTGGTTAGGGCACTGGGCTGCTGATCAGAAGGTCATGGGTTCTAGCTTCAGCTCCACCAAGCTGCCACTGTTGGGCCCTTGAGCAAGGCCCTTAACCCTCCCTGCTCCAGGGGCGCTGTA
>JAOUQW010000014.1:9926390-9943017 GCA_028565825.1 Olivaichthys viedmensis
TTCTGTCTCTGCAGGTAAAATCCCAGAACAGCCTTGATTCTGTTTTTATCTAAAAAGTGCTCTATTACTGAATATCTCACTCTCATTAATCACTTCTCTATAACATTTAATTTCTTTTGTCAAATGAATGTTTGTTTGTTTGGAAATCTAAAAATTAGTTCAGAAGACCAAATTTAAATGTATGTAAAAAGTTTCGGGTGACTTTTGCGCCGTGCTGTACTTTTCAGTACTGTGAAAAGTAGTGCTGGATTGGTGTGTTTTCAGAGAACCGCCTGGTTCACGAGAGACCCTGTGAAAGAAAATGTCCACGTGCCTGTTGGTTTTGGTTTTGCGTGCTTTTGCTGCAGCTTGCGTTACTGTGATGTAGGTGGGGTTTTTTTGGACTGTGCACTCGCAGAACCAAACCAGACGTCAATAAAATAAGTCATTACGTGTCTGATGATGTCTCGAGAGATAATCTTCGTGCTGTATCAGGAAATAGATGTGCTTACGGTCTCGTAATAAAACTGATGGTCATTGTTTAATGGTGGCTTTTGTCATTTGCTCTCCGACGTGTCTGCTTTAGGTGATAGTTGAGTTGAGATTCTGCATTTTTCCTCGACCTCTGTCCCTTTTGAAGCTGAAGGTTCCTTATTCCGGCGTCTCATTACGACTTCTGTTATATAAACTGCTGATGGATTAGTTTTGTGTGTGAGACATGAAGAGAATACATTCATCTCTTTTTTAATATTAGCCCAAAGCTTTGAGTCTTCCAAAGTGCAAAGGTTATATAACGTCTGTCAATCCATCCGCAGGTCTGATGCGCAGGTCCAGGTCTGATGCGCAGGTCTGATGCGCAGGTCAGGTCTGATGCGCAGGTCAGGTCTGATGCGCAGGTCTGATGTGCAGGTCTGATGGTGCGCAGGTCTGATGCACAGGTCTGATGGTGTGCAGGTCTGATGCGCAGGTCTGATGATGTGCAGGTCAGGTCTGATGGTGCGCAGGTCTGATGCGCAGGTCTGATGATGTGCAGGTCAGGTCTGATGGTCAGGTCTGATGGTGCGCAGGTCTGATGCACAGGTCTGATGCGCAGGTCTGATGGTGTGCAGGTCTGATGATGTGCAGGTTGGTCTGATTTTGTGTGATTGCATCTGATGTGAACACAGATTCTGTAAAGAACCTTGTTCTCAGGTTCTCTCTGCCACTAGAGAATAGAGAAGATTAGATTCACCTTGACCGAAGAGAGTCTGATTTAAAATGGTCAACGATTTCTCTGTCAAAATTAGAGAGTAGCATCATGTCACTTTGGGCAAGTCATAATTTGTGTGTGTGTGTGTGTGTGTTCTACAGTTGGACGTGATCATTGCGGATCTGGACGGCGGCACCGTGACGATCCCGGAGTGTGTTCACATATCTCTGCTGCCGGAGCCTCTGCTGCAGCACACACAGACGGTTCTCTCGATGGTAACCAGCCCTTTAAACCTTCACCTTTCTAACAGGCAAACTTTATTAATAACAGAATTAATACACACAATTCTATACGTATTAATATATACCTATTCCACACGTAACACGATGCGACAAAGTAATACAAAGAAACGCGCCGTATACATGGAAAAGTTAGTCTTTTTATTGTTAGAATCCATCGTTGGAGTCCTTTCAGAAGGTCTTAAGTGACATTTCCTTTCGTCCCTGTAAGCCACGTGCAGTGGAGTCGAGAGGTGGGCGTGTATTGTTCCCCTCCAAGCGTGTTGAGCTGCTTGGTGAAGTGTGATGAGAATGCTGGGACAGCAGTAGGCTTTACTTGTCAGATTAGGATCCTAATCTAAAAATCAACCACTGACTTATGAAGGCAGTTAAAACGTCTGAGTGGGCCAGATCATGCAAACAGATCCTGAATTTCCTCCACACGCACACATCGTTCCAGGTTTTATTGATTCCCAGTATCTGTAAATGCAGGGAAGGCAGCATGGGTTTCAAAGAAACATATTGAAAATGTTTCCTTGAAGAATTGCCGTGGCTCTGTGCCAAGAGCAGTTAAACTTCCTGGCACGTGACTTGGCTCTTCCTCCTTTTGAGGGCTTACTGTAAAAAAGGAAACTCCTCCGGTTTATGGTACCGTCATAAAGCGTCAACGTTCACTGTTGTTTTTGGCCTCATGTTCAAACATGGAACACTTCTAGCGGCAGAAGGATTGAGCAACACGTGTGGGAGTTTTTAGACTTGGCAATGACCATCTTACGCATGTTTATAATGGAGTACAGTCAAATTTAAAGACAAGCGGACGTCAAAACTGACCTTTTTTTACCCTGTTAGCTCGTGTCCTTGATCAGCTCGGTGCACGATTCATCTGCACTCATCACTGAAAAGACAACATTCTACTTTTCACTAAAGTGCAGCGACTTTTTCCCGCCTCTGATTTTCTTTATTACGTATTGGTAGAATTGTGGGCGGGACAATATATATATATATATATATATATAAATATATAACAACCAATCATTTTAAATACTGCGTGCATATTTCCCACCCTGAGTGAGCTCACATGCGCAGCGATACCCATTCCCTTTTCACAAACCAATCAATTCCCGATCGATTGAACCAAAGTCCCGCCCACCCAATTATGCCGTGTCACTCAGGAACTACGTCACGTTGCGGACAAACAAATTGCATTCGAATTTCCATTTTTCACGTTGCCTTTAAGGGCGTAATTTGAATTTGAATGGCTTATAACCAGCGCATGCATATTTGTGCTTGGATTGCTTGCCAGTGTTACTTTCGGTGACTGATGGACCAACTCACAAGCTAATGATGTACTAAATTCATTTGAGGTATATAGAAATAATTATTTTACTTTGCCACATTCCAGTATTCGATATTCATAAGTTAGTTTTTCCCCCTGTGTGTCTCAGAAGCATGAAAGTGAACACTGTTGTCTTTGGCTGTTCTATTATGGACTTTCTCAAGCCCTGTTATGAAATGTTATTAGTGGCACATGTGAGCGCTCTGAAATGACACATTTTGAAGCATTGCAGTCCCGTTGTTTCGAGTTGAGCAATAGGTGGAATGAAATCGCTTTGTCCTGCTTTTGGGTCGGAACGAGCTTGCTTGCGCATGCACAGGGTTTTTTTCCGTTGTGCGTTAGTGCGCGGTTTATTGTTGGGAATAGACTTTGGTCTCATTTGGAGGGAATGATTTGCTCTCGTGTGCCAGTTAAGTGCCGTAATTGGTATTTGCTAAACACCAGGATGGTGCACTGTGTTCCCGCATGTCTGTGGTGAGTGAAACTGAAAGGAGTGATGTGGGGGAGTCCAGAGTGCATTTTGAATCCTGGCCTGCCTGCAAGTTCAGAATGTGGGACTGTGTGAGAGCACAGCGTAGCCGTGTGTGTGTGTGTGTGTGTGTGTGTGTGTGTGCGTGCAGTCTCTATGGCAGCACAGTGGACTGTTGTCTCTCTCGGTGTGTCTCTGGCAGGACTCACTGCGTTGCTTTTTCTCTCTCTGGAAAAACAAGCGGAAAAAAAACACTGCATCTCTGTCCCTCTTAACTCAAATACTTGCAAGCTAGTCTAAGTTATGGATATTAAAAATGCTGTTAAGCTCAGTTAATTAATTTTAAAAAAACGTTTCAGAAGTCTGAAAAAGTTGAAATTGCAGGGGTGCCGATAATTTATAAACGGGTGTTTTTTGCAGAAGAATTTCACTACTTCAAAGTTTTTTTTTGTGATGTGGTAAAATCGAACCATGCAGCGTCCCTGTATGTTTGAACTCATTTTACAGATTCATTTGTGCTCATATTCATGAAGGGTGCCAATAATTCTGTTAGTTGTTTTTTTTTCTCCCCATGAAGTTGAACTTAAGTCTGTGGACAGCTAATTAATAGTTTGACCAATTCATGTTTTAGTGTGTCCTTGCCTGGGAAAGGCCCTGCAGATATGACCTTGAAATACAAACCTCCCCTGGCAATTTATGGGTACTGACACTGAACCAGAACCACCTAAAGAACCCTTAAATCCAATAATTATCGTCTCTTGTCCAGTTTACATCATACAGAACAGTGGTGACCCTTACCGTAACGCTAGTCCAGGTTCAGCTCTCCATCATATAGCACACGATGAGCAAGTTCCTCCCTTCCAACCTCACGAGGAAAAAAATAATCTATGGATTTAAAAAGTGATGCACCGAGTAAAACTCTGACCCGAGACGTGCGTCTGAATATTTTATTACAGACGTTACATGTGGCAGGCGGGCGGGCGAACGGACGGACACAGAGAGAGACGGACCGAGATTTTTATTTTTATTATTTTATTTTATTATTATTATTTGTAATATTATTGTTCTGCTAGTTCTTGATGATTTTGCTGTTGTTATTATTATCATTAATTCTAAAATTGTTCACGCACTGGCAACATTGTACATGATACAGTCATGCTAATAAAGCTACCTTGAATTGGAGAGAGAGAGAGAGAGACAGAGGGAGAGAGAGAGAGACACAGACGGAGAGAGGGAGAGACAGGGAGAGAGAGGGAGAGTCACAGACAGAGAGAGAGAGACACAGAGAGAGAGACACAGAGAGAATATTCCTTACCTATATTCCTTCACGGCCGTGGAGAATCCTATCTCATCCCTAATAATGGCTGATTTACCCATCAGTAATAATACACAGTTTAATGAACATTTTAATTTACCCAAGACTTCAGTTTGGTCTCAGGCCTGCGTCACAGCGACGGCCATAGCAGAAATACTTCAGTGAAGAAGGAAGAGCTCTGTGGTTTGCTGATCTGGCGTGCATGTTTATTTTGTAGATGAGTCACTTTGCGGTGCAGTGTGTCACAGCAGTGATGTAGAGTTTGATACGAATGTCTAATAGAGTGTGTGCATTAGTCATTAATGGATTAATAGCTCTTAAATAACATTACAACTCTTTGCTCTCTCAGAATTTATAAGGACACAGATTTTAAGAGCGAGCTCTCTGTTAGAACCATGTTGTTTTGAGTTTCAGCTCAGACTTTCCTGGATCTGCATGTTTGGTTTTTTGTAAGGCAACGGGATTTTGGGATCAGTGCACGGCTACATCGACAAGACAACAGATCAGATAATAGCAATAAATGTCCTGTAGTATGAGCAGTACAGTGATTTTTGGGGGGGATTTTAAAGCATTGCGTCGCGTCCCCAAGGCGTTGGTTTGATCATTCTGTGTATGCATGTCCTATTTTGACTTGGGTGCGCTGTATTTGTTGTGCAGGTGTTGGATCCGGAGCTGGCGGTGGCGGATCAGGCCTTCCCCCCTTCCTCCACACAGCCCTCTGCACTCAAGATCCAGGTACCGTCACACCCCATGCCTTCAGTCGTATTGGTTAAAATAAATTCTAACAGTAATTGTATAATCTGTAATCTATAATGTGGCCTATACTGTATAACACGTATATGTGCCTAACTGTACTCTTGGGTTCTAGTGTGTGGAGCAGACTGTCCTTGTTGAAGCTAGTGTTTTGTCCTCTGTGCTGTAGGATAAAGAGATCCGTGCCGTGTTCCTGTGGCTCTTTGCCCAGCTTTTCCAGGGCTACCGCTGGTGTCTGCATATCATCCGTATTCACCCAGAGCCCGTCATTCGCTTCCATAAGGTACTGCTGCGTCAGTCGGGTACTACAACACAGGATTGGATGACATCGTACCGTTCATGTTATAAGCAGCTTTTTTGGGGGGGGGATAGACTCGACTGTCCAAAGTGAAACGCACTCTCTTGCTGAAACCCTCACCGTGTTTACCTGCTGTTCAACAGGCTGCCTTTCTGGGCCAGCGCTCGCTCACCGAGGACGACTTCCTGATGAAGGTGCTGGACGGCATGGCCTTCGCAGGCTTTGTATCGGAGAGAGGCCCGCCTTACAGACCCACAGACCTGTTCGATGAAGTGAGTCTCTGGCGTTGGCGTAAAATCTGGTGGGGTGACGCGACGTCGCCGTCTCTATTTTCACGTCCGTCTCGCTTTATTCCCGTAGTTCATTGCCAGCCAGGGGGAACGCATCCGTCACGAGCAGGGTGATGTGCAGAAAGCGATGAACCACATAAAGGAGCTGGCCGAGCATCTCTTCAAAAACGTACGTCTCACGTTCTGCCTAAAGCCGCCGACGCACCAGTATTCGGCTCTAGAACTTTATGGTACCATGACTTTAACCAGGGCACAAAAAGGTTTTGGTCCAGTTTTATAATTTTATTTTAAAAGAGGAAAAGTGTGAGGAACAGCTAGACACTGAGAGTTTGCAATCTTGTGACTGGTTCACGGCCTTGCAGTTCGTAAATGAATATGAAGTATGTAGTAAAGTCTCTGTGATTATCTGTAGAAGAGACAAACTAGTAACAGTGATGGAACCTATAGAACCCTACAGGAGGACCTTAATTTACATATTACTATAGCAGCAGTGCAAGTATTATAATTATTTGGTGAAGAGGATTTCCTGAGCCTTCAGTAGTTTGCCAAAACAAAACAGAAATACTGGGTTCTTTCATTTTTGTATGTTTCGTTCTGTAAATAAAAGAAGCCGATTTTATTTTTAAGAAACACACAACTTTTTTTTTTCCTTCCAATAATTGTGTAGATGGCGTAATATTAACGGTATACCGCTCTCGCTCTCGCTCTCTCCGTCCCTCCCCTGTCTCTGTGTCATCTCCCTCCTCCAGGAGAACCCATACCCAGCAGTAGCTATGCACAAAACGCAGCGGTTGATGGACAGCCCTCAGTCTCAGCCTTCTGTCTCTCAGAGCCCATTCCCGCTCCTGGATGAAGTCACCATCCAGCTGTTCATTGATCACGCAGATGCCAAGCTCAAAACGGCTCCTCCTGTAGTCAAGTCTGAGCTGAAGGAGTTGGTTCCCTCAGGACCGCCGCTGGGTGAGTGCGAGCGGAAATTCTCTCCTTGTTCCCAACTGATCCCGGGTTCCCTCACACACATCTCTGCAGATCTCTCACAGGATCACCCCATATCCGTCAACTTGAACCGAGTTTTTCGTGTTTCACCGAAACTGTAGACTAGCGGTTCCCCGTTCTGGTCCTGGAGTTCCCCTGGTCTAGTTTTTCCTGCTCTAATACACCTGTTCCATGTAATCGGCTGATTAACAGACGCTTTTTGTAGCAGTATGCGCATGTTCGGGCAGGAAGTCACTGCTCCAGGTGATGGATGTCTGCCTTAAGCATCTCCGTCTTTGTTTCGTAAAAAGAAGTTAATGCGTCATTAAGAGGAGGTAAAGTACTTTTTAAACCCTGCTTCACTGCGCTGCATAAATATCATGTCTGTGAGTGGAGCAAATTCTTGCATTTTGGATTGAAGATAGTGTCACCAGGTGTCAGAGTGAGAACAGATGGTGACGAGGGACGTACGCTATAGGCAGGATTCATCAATCTAAAATATTTTTTTTGGCGGTGCAACTATCTCAGGATTTCACTGAAATGTTACACGTACGATGTCACAACAACATGGCCGTCCGCTTATATATAATTTATATATTTCTATTTCTTTTTTTCCCCTGTCGACTGGAGTGACGCAAACCAACAGCAGGAGTCTGTTAGCTCATGTATAATATATATAGAATAGGGCTCTTCTCCAAGCGTGTTTAGCTGCTCTATACTATTACATGAGCAGCAGTTTGAAAAGATGCAGTGGTTGAATTCGGTGGTTTGAGTTTACATGCGTTAGCCCGCCCCAACACGGCACGTGTGTACAGACTGATAGGATTCGCTGTCTTTTTAAAAAAGAAAGTATTTTATTTCTTTATTTTCTCTCGTCCTACCGGCAGCTGACGTTGTGGACAGGAACGGCAGTGTCCTGGCGAACAGCGCTCGGAGACTGGAGGTGGTCAGGAACTGCATCACTTACATCTTCGACAACAAGATGCTGGAGGCCAAGAAGGTGCATGAAGCCATCCTGCAACCGTCACATGCACCTGGGAGAACGCTTTTCATTCCATACTGCCGAGCGGAAACGTGTTGTTTTAGGTAGTGCAGTCGGGCCATTCTGACGTCTTCGTGTGTGTGTGTGTGTGTGTGTGTGTGTGTGTGTGTGTGTGTCCCTAGTTGATGCCGGCGATGTTGCGGGCGCTGAAAGGGCGTGCAGCGCGGGTGTGTTTGACTCAGGAGCTAAACCAGCATGTGCTGCAGAACAGAGCTGTGCTGGATGACCAGCAGTTCGACTACGTCATGCGCATGATGAACTACACGCTGCAGGTACTCCTCGACTCTTACAGTCTACAGACCTTGCATATGAAACCTTCGTCTCTATACCGGTCTGAGTGGTAGATAAGAACCAATGCTGGACCGTTAGGTGTAATAACTATCCTCTTGTAACCGTGTGTTTGTGTGTGTGTGTGTGTGTGTGTGGAATCAGGACTGCTCTCACATAGATGAGCACGGCATTGCAGCAGCGCTCCTGCCTCTGGTCACTGCCTTCTGTCGGGTACGTAAACCGCACCAACCACAACACCATGCAGCTTCCTAGGGGAAAATAAAAAGCAGGTCAGATCTGTGAGTCCATGATTCAAGCAGCGGTCACGCCACATTTCTCCACGTGGGATGGAGTAAAAATCAAGAAAAACCCCCCAAAACATCCGGGAGGACCACCATTGAATAATTAGCAGTTCTCCCTTTTTTTTCTCTTTTCTTTCTTTCTTTTTCTTTCTTTTCTTCAGATAAAAAGGACACCACCGCCTGCGATCTTGCTCCCAAGATTTAAAAAAATTTTTTTTTTGCAGAATTAAAGCTTGTCAAGATAAAAATTAGCCGCTACCAGAAGCGTGTTCCTCTTTCACTTAATCTAATTGCACCTTATCCTGCATCACCATGTTGGTCAGACCAGAGGCTGGTATATAGTCGTGCTAGAACCAACCAAAGCTTAGAACCGTTACCTATAATAGTTATGTGGTAACTGTAATGGTGTGATTTGTATTGGATTTGGCGTTTATTGTAATTTACGCTTATGACTCCTATTTTTTTAAAAGGGAAAGTTGATGCACAAACGCAAAGATTCGAGCGCTCGGTTAAATTTGTTGTGTGGTTGTAAGAACGTGCTGCTGCTTGACCCTCGCTGACTTTCATTATTATTATTAGCAGCGTTTGTGTTTTGTTTGAAACATTTGGAGGAGAATTCCTCTTTAAACTCTCCCATTTAAATTAATTTGCTTTTTCGCCATTTGTGTTCCTTCTCACCATTGTTTAAGAATGCTATTTGAGAAAATGGTTGGCCGAAATTACTTACGATGCCGTCTATTACTTGTACAGCAAGTCACAACGACTGTCTGGGTTTTCGCAGCCTTGCTATATTAAGGGTGTGTATCCCTTTAAGAAGAACATGCACATGTGGCTGTCGTGATGCTGCTCTGATCAGGCCACAGAGAACCACCATGTAACCAAACCGTCTGGTGTTTAAGCCGTTAGTAAGCTAGTACAGGTATTTGATCCCTCCTATATGCAGACCACCTACCACAATATGTACAGTGTGAATGGAGTTTGCGAATCTCCAAGGAATGGATTTGTCATTATTCCTTTTATTCTCACACACCAGGCTCTGAGTCTGCAACTTTTATAAGCATCTGTTTTTAATAAAGTGTGTGTGTGTGTGTGTGTGTGTGTTACAGAAACTTGGTGGAGGCATCACTCAGTTTGCCTACAGCTGTGTGCAGGAGCACTTGGTGTGGACCAACATGCAGTTCTGGGAGGCCATGTTTTACAGTGATGTGCAGAATCATATCAGAGCTCTGTATCTGGACACGGCCGGCCCTGTAAGAGTGCATTTTCAGCCGAGCGGCGTTCTACAGAATAGAAATATGAGGGAATTTTGACTGACTAAAAAATATTAGACCTATTATAAAACCCTCTTTTATTATTATTATTATTATTATTATTACTACAGTTAACATATGAGGGAGTTTTGACTAACACTTATAGTATACTATTAAACACTATTAAACACTATACTATTAAACAATAAAAAATATTATTGTTATTATTATTCATTAAATTGCTAGTATGAAACTAATATTAATGGCAATTTTACATATAAAAACATTAATTTATTATATTAGTTGATAATGTTGTTATTATTATGTAATACATTCCAGTAAAGTTATTATTAGTAAACTAATTGCACCTTATCCTGCATCACAATGTTGGTGAGACCAGAGGTTGGTATATAGTCGTGCTAGAACCAACCAAAGCTTAGAACCGATACCTATAACAGTTATGTGGTAACTATAATGGTGCGATTTTATGGATTTGGCGTTTATTGTAATTTACGCTTATGACTCCTATTTTCTTAAAGGGAAAGTTGATGCACAAACGCAAAGATTCGAGCACTGAGTTAAATTTGTTGTGTGGTTGTAAGAACGTGCTACTGCTTGACCCTCGCTGACTTTCATTCATTATTATTATTAGCAGCATTTGTGTTTTGTTTGAAACATTCCGCTAATGTCTCTAATGAACCCCCTGCTGTATAACCATAGCTTTATGTCTGTCTGTCTGTCTGTCTGTCTCTGTGTGAGGATGAGGAGGGTGCGGGCAGCTCGGAGCAGGTCAGTGCTCTGGAGTTGGCGTCGGAGCAGACGCGCCTGTGGCCTACACTGAGTAAAGAGAGTCAGCAGGAGCGCGTGCAGAAGGAGGAGAGCACTGTGTTCAGTCAGGCCATCCACTACGCCAACCGCATGAGCTACCTGCTGCTGCCGCTCGACACCAGCAAGAACCGGCTCCTGCGTACCACCGGCCTGGCCGAGGTGGAGAGCGTCAGCAACAGTTTTGTCACCAACAGGTACGCGCTGGAGGGCTGTCGGGGTGTGTAGCACTGTGAAATGGATGATGGTAAATGTGCTTTCACATGCAGTACGGTTCAGTGAGGGACATCTAGACATTGGGGGGGCGGGGCGGTTAGCACGGGGAGCACACACTAAGGGGTGGCACCATAAAACTGTGTGTAGGACAAAGTTGCATTTGCAGAATATCTGATGTTCTTCCATGCCACGTTACGACGTTACTGTCGGGGCTTCAGAGCTGCTCTGTAGTTCCTGATACTCCTCAAAGAGTTTTGGTCAACAAAAACACCACAATGATGATTTAAAATCTAAATATGATTCATTAAGTCTGCAATATAGACCTCTCAGAGAATGTGATTTGAAGTTAAGAGTTGGGGGGGCGATTGGTAGGGTGATTGGGGTGGGGTGGTGAATGGAGGGGGGTGAAATGGGCTCTGTGTTTGGGGGGGGCGATTGGGGGCGGTGGCGATTGGAGGGGTGATTGGGGGGACCGATTGGGGGGGGTGAGGCTTATTTCATAGGGGGCAGCTGCCACCTGGTACCATGTAGCCACACCACTGGAGGCTTGAGAACGTTTTGTGTTTTGATGTTTGCTAGAACTTTGCTGAATAAATATTTTTTATGACGTGTGTGTTGTGGTTGCAGTGTGTATTAAATACGTCATCACACTCTAGATGACACACACGTTCTCTGACGCTGAATCACAAATGCACACAGAAACACACTTGTACATGCTTACACACACCAAAGCAAATGCGGATGCTGCCAGCTCAGGATGCCTGGAAACGACTGTGTGCCATAACACACACAAAGCCACACCTTCTGAGCCACTACACCGTTGTCACTGAGTGTGTGTGCGTGTGTGTGTGTAGCATCGCAGGCAGTATGGCAGGGAGCTACGATACGGAGAGTGGTTTCGAGGACGCCGAGATCTCGGACGTGGCCAACTCAGTTGTGCGCTTCATCAACCGCTTCGTGGACAAAGTGTGCAATGAAAGCGGGGTGACCAACGAACACCTGAAGGCTCTTCACACCATGATACCAGGTAGAGATCCAGCTGTGTGCAGTTAGCTCCAGTTAGCTACGACTGCGAGTTTGTCATGCATCTCCTGCTCTGTGTTTGTGCTCAGATATCGTTCAGATGCACATCGAGACGTTGGAAGCGGTCCACAGGGAGAGCAAGCGACTGCCTCCTATCCAAAAGGTAACCAACTCAGTATTTTACATGGGGCTGGACTCCACAGACAAGCTAGAACCCCAGGCAGGCCCGCCCACACCCACCTATTGCACCCCCACCACCACAGAGTCAGAGTGCCACTCCAGGTACGTCTGTGTGACGGCACGCTGAGTGGTGCATGCTGGGTTTTGTCGTCCTTCCCACTTTTCTCTCAGCACGACACCCTGCTGGAATGATTGCAAAGCGTAATACTATAATCTGATACCCTGCTTCTGAAACTCGGCGATTTTTAAAGAAAGACTTCACCCCGAAAACTGCTACCACCACTAATGAGGATTAAAGGCTTGTTAGCTTGGTGCTAATATTTCACTGATGATGAGTGACCGCGTCACATTCATCAGGACTGATGCAGCAACACTATTTCCAATGAACTCGCAGCAGTGGGTGTATAAGTATGTGCACCTGGTTGAAGCCTGTCTCTGAGAATTCCCCCATAAGGCATTCAGAGGGATTGCTCAATCGTGGCAGTGCTTATTAATTCGCTAGTTTGCGTTATGAGTTTGGCTGCTCTGCAAAAACGTTACATTAACTGCCCATACGGCACCAAACACACACAGATAGACATACACGCTCGGTCTTGTCTCTCCAAATAGTCTGAGACGTTTGTCATTCTTTGCCTCATCAGTTGTCGTGGCCTCATTTTAAAAACCGTCTATTCGAAAGCTCAGTATTTGTGTAAGAATGACGACTGTTCCCTTTCCCCAAAAATAAACATGTGCAGTAAATATTTAATTTTTTAGAACTTGTAAACTATTGAAAATAGCCATTGATCGTTCTGCTTGAGTATCCGGTGACCGGGTCCAGGAGCCCAGCATAGGGAAGGACGTTTGCTCAGAAATACTCACTCTTTAACAATATATCTACATATAAAACAGGAGAACTGGGAACTGGGGCCTGTGTGTGATTTAATCGGCATGTTTCCACTGCAGGAACTTTTTTGGGAACCTAAAACCAAATAATGAGGAAACGTGCCTGATGTGTGTGTTTCCTCTCTTGTTGTGCTGTGTGTTAGCATGCTGGTTTGAGTAATTTATATAAAACTAAAACATTGTAGTTGGTTTGATCCTGACTGAATAGAAAAGACAGAATTTGAAGAGAAATGATTCAAATGAAATCATATAAAATTATTTGAACATTTTACTATATTTTTTTCCTTTTTTTTTTTTTTTTTTTTTTTTTTTTAATTCTCTTCCTATCACTCCCTGCCACCATTCTCTCCCTCTCTTCCTTTCTCTCTCCCTCTCCTTCCTCTGCACAGCCCAAGCTCCTGAGGCCAGCGCTGTTAGCGGGTGAGGAGTTTGTGATGGACGGCATGCGGGTGCACCTCCTGTCAGACGGGCGAGATGAGGCCACGGGTGTGATGGGCGGCCCGCCGCTCCTGCCTGCTGAGGGTGCCATCTTCCTCACCACCTACCGCATCATCTTCAAGGGCATGCCCAACGACCCCCTGGGTACGAAATCCGCTCCAGGCTTCACTCGCACACACCTTTTTCTGTGTGTTTCCCTTCTGACACTTTATCACCACTTATCAAAAAGGAGAATGTTTTTTTACAGGATGAGTCGAGTCCAGTCAGAGTTTGGGTGTTAACATGTGACCTGTTCGTAATTTTTAGTCACATGGAGCCACTTTACTGTAAAGTCTTGTCTTTTGATTAATACCAATATTATATTTGTATCTAGACACGTATAGACGCGTATAGACTCGTATAGACATGCAGTACCACATTAACTGTGTGTGTGTGTGTGTGTGTGTGTAGTTGCAGAGCAGATTGTGACGCGCTCCTTCCCCATCGCCTCCCTCACTAAAGAGAAGAAGATCTCGGTCAGTTTACCCATGGACCAGTTCATTCAGGAGGGCCTGCAGCTCCGCTCCTGTACCTTCCAGGTATTAATCATTAACCCAACCACTACCTCTCTCTCTCTCTCTCTCTCTCTCTCTCTCTCTCTCTCTCTCTCTCTGTCTGTCTCTCCATATCTCTCATCACTCAGGTTGTCCTGTCTCTCTCTCTCTCTCTCTCTAGTTGATGAAGGTAGCGTTTGATGAGGAGGTGGCGTCGGACCTGGCCGAGGTTTTCCGAAAGCACATGCACAAACTCCGCTACCCCCAGCACGTGCACGGCACATTCGCTTTCACCGTGGGTCAATCGGCCAAGCTGGTGGTGGAGCACAAGACCAAGGACAAGAACCAGTCTCTGAGGTGAGCCTCACACACGCACACAAATCTGAGTTGATTTCGTCTTACATTGAGCTGAAGGCATTTAAAGCTTTAAAGAGTTTTACATTTTCTTCTCAAAGGTTATTAAATATGGAACAGTAAATGCCATTAGTACTGTGTCTGATTTATTTTTCCCCTCAGGTGTTACCACGTGTAGAGGTGTTTACTACACATGCAAAGTAATTGCTGACCGTGTTACGTCCAGTAAAACCTTTCCTCCTCAGCTTTGCCCACTTTGTTTAAGTAGGAATACATGCGGAAGTAGAAATACAGCACCACTTGGTTTGGACACCAGGTTTGCTGCTTGCTGCAGCATGTATTCCCCCGTGTTGCTTGCAATATATGTATAAAACTCGGCACGGTAGGAGTTAAGACCCTTGAATTGCATTAAAAAAGTCTTACATTTACAGGCAAGTGCAAAGGTTTGTATACCCTCAGGACAAAATGCAGACAAATAAATGTAATGTATACTAGCAAGACATTTAGTGTGTTAGGTTTCACGGATGTTTCTTTATCATCACAAGTAATAAAGATAGTCAAGTAGTGTATGTTAAGATGTTAATAGTGGGAGGGAAGCTAAATAATATGAGTTCAGAAGTTTGCATCTCCCGTTCTGAATGTGATAGAAATACATTCAGTAACTTGTATGCCCACTCTTTACCTTTATAACTGCCTCCTACTTCTTAGTTATAATTGGAAAAAAAATTACAAACTTTTCCGTCCCGAGGGTCAGAACATCCGTTTTAGGCTGTTACATGCGCGCGCGTGCACGCACACACGTACACACACACACGTACACACACACACACACACAGCCTTAAGCCCGTGCTCTCTTTCTGCAGACATAAGCTCAGCATTACAGCCCTACTTTCCTCAGTTTACTCCTCCTATTGATGTAATGTTTCATTCCTTTAGTGTGTGTGCGTACGTGTGTGTGTGAGCGCGTACGTGTGCGTACGTGTGTGTGAGCGCGTACGTGTGCGTACGTGTGTGTGTGCATATCTAGACTCCACTCTCCACCTCTCTCTCAGGCTCTGTCTTGCTCTACTTTGAGCAGTAGCCCATTTCCTCTCCTCTTCTCCCCTCTCCTCTCTTTCACTCTACATGCTTTCTCTTCCTTTCCTCTCTTTTGCTGTCCGGTCTGAGCGCGTTGTCTATTCGTGTCCCTTATGAGACTCAAGGAGAGAAAGTACCACAGAGAACGAACGCTGAATAATTTAACACTGGAAAATGTGACGAGGCTTGTGCACATTCCCCGCGGTTGTACCGCACTTCTGTCACACAGTTAGACATCAACCTGCTTCATCATTTCTGCCAGAGACTAACCAGCTCCCTCCCTCAGTACCGCACGTGACCTGGCTGCTTTCATTCCTTAAGAGACACTGTGAAAACAACTCAAAGCAGCCCTAGATTCCAAACAAGGCTCCAGCGGGTCTCAGACTGATCAGTGTACAGAGTGCTCATGTTTAAGTGTTTTAGGGGATTTGAGTGTTTTAGGGGATTTGAGTGCTTGTCCATCTGAGTGTGTTTGTCCATTTAAGTGTTTTCGTGCATTTGAGGCAGTAACTGTGCACAATATGGCATGCTGATTGCCGTTGTACCGTTATGAAGCCAAAAATGTTGTTCAGATTTGTGCAGTACATATTTGAGACATACTTTAGAGCAGTAGAGACGGTTGAAGCCAGAGTTTGAGCAGCAGAGACAGGAGGTGGTGCAGCGTGTCCACCTGCTGCACACCCACATTCACTATGCACATGCCCCCTCTTCATTCTGGAAGTGTGGATGGTGGCTGAATGTAGTTACACTAGGCCTACTGAAGAAAAATAAGAAGAAGCCAAAAAATAAATGTGGCCCGAGTCATCTTTCACTTTTATAAAAAGTTACATTGCATCATGTTGAATACCCAAAACATGCAGGTTTTTTTTTTTAATTGGCAATTTAATATCAAGCACTATGCTATGGAGAATATAGTTACGGTTGGACCCTCGAAGTCCAGTTTAGTTGTATTAAAATTGTGGGTTTTGACTTTTAACAATCTTTTTCAGAACCCTCTCTAAAAACCTAGTGAAGAGTGCTAAAAAGACCATTGGGCGCCAATACGTGACCCGGAAGAAGTACACTCCTCCGACCTGGGAGAACCGTAGCAGTCTGCAGTCTGAAATGGATGAAGACGAGATCTCAGGTGCCACACACACGCTGATGCTCTCTTTGTCGTTTTGCATTCTTGATTTCTAATCAGCGCAATTTATCATCATCGTTAAAAGCGTATTTATTCTTTTGACTCCTGCACAATCATGATGGAGAAATTATCATCAGTAATGATTATTGCATCGAGTCATTGCCAGTAAACCATCCCATAATTATTGCATTGCAGAGCTCACTTTTCAGGGTTGCAGATTTTACAAA
>JAOUQW010000014.1:9943117-9955650 GCA_028565825.1 Olivaichthys viedmensis
GTTGCAGATTTTACAAACCCAAGGCTCATCGATCAGTCGTTTAAGCACTTAAATTCACGTCATGGTCTGTATGTCGTTTAGTATGCAGGGAGGTGATGAATGCTTTTGATGGACCAACTTGTCATGACTTACTCTAACTGTGCCTTTCTGATTGGCCAGTGTCCGAGGAGCTGGAGCAGAGCTCGCTCACGCTTTCCTCCACCATCCGCTCATCCGACCGCCAGACCATGAACAACGTAGTGGAGCGCGCCTGTTGCCGCGACTACCAGCGCTTGGGCCTGGGCACGCTCAGTAACAGCCTGACGCGCTCCAAGAACGAGCCTTTTCGCATCTCCACTGTCAACCGCATGTACACCATGTGCAGGAGGTGAGGCCCAGACAGAACGTCCACTCACTGCCTGTTAATTGTGTGTTATAGGGTGCACACTTTTCTGTCTACTCTGACTATTTGATTAAACGGTCTTCTGTGCATTGTTTCTCGTTTGTTATAATGAAAGATGCACCAGCTTCTGCGCATCTCTGAAATACAAGTTTCTCCGTCTCTGTTTATCGGTGTTTGTGTTTGTTTTTTGTTTTTATTTAATTCTCCCGTGTGTGTGTGTGTGTGTGTGTGTCAGTTACCCGGGCCTGCTGATTGTGCCTCAGAGCATCCCAGACTCGACCATCCACCGCATCTGTCGCTGCTACAGACAGAGCCGCTTCCCCGTGGTGTGCTGGAGGAACTCGCGCACCAAAGCCGTGCTACTGCGCTCGGCTGGCCTGCACGCCAAGGGTGTCGTGGGCTTCTTCAAATCCCCAAACGCCCCCAGTTCAGGTCAGTGCCTTTACTTCCACTTCCACTTCCTGACCAACATCCGAACTCGTTCACAAATTCACACCGTTGTCTAGTGGAAGTGAGACTAGGAGACCCCTCGTTCTACTCTTTAAGATGTATCGCCAATTGGTTGAGCTACTCGCCTATTTATGACATGTTCTTTATTCGGATGTTACAGTTTCAAGGGGAATTTAAAACAGCTGGCATAAAGTACTGTGTAAAAGTCAGAGCACCATTTTGTTTATTCAGTTTATAATCAAATGTTCATTCAGTATTTATTGTTAATGATTTGGTGGTAAACTATAATGATGATGATGATAAATGTTACAGTACATTCATTTCCATTTTCAGTCAAACAGTCGTGCAGGAACACATTCTTACCTTTTAGGTGTCAGACAATTACAATAATCCTGTAAATGTGAATTTAATCTACAATTAACACAGAAGCCTCCAACACTAAATTCTAACAGTTTTATCACTTATTTATGCAAATGAGCTCCACCTACATGAAACAGCTGTAACGTACTGGTTTGATGAAATTGGATGAATGGAATTAACATCAGCGTGAAACAAAAGTTCAATATTACACATGAAATATTTACAGATTTAGTGTTGAAGACTTTTTGTGTGATTTTCTGTTAAATACATTTTCCCATCATTACAGTTTACCACCAAATAATTAACAATAAGTACTGAATGAGCATTTGATTGAAAACTGAATAAACAAAAGGATACTCTGACTTTTGCACAGTGCTGTATTTTATAGCTGCATGTCTCTCAGCCGTGCTGAGAATGGAGGTTTCGATTTGACTACAGTTTGGTGATTTGCAGCTTGCCAACAGATTAACAGCTGTTTTAGTTTACAAAATCAATAATTAATGAAGCACATGATTTCACTTCACGAAGTCCGGAGTGGCACATCTCCCGTAAACACACACACAACCCGGCGTATTACAGTTTGGGTAACGTTGAAATAATAACATGTACACTGCTTTGCACTGTAAGACGCAGCATCTGCTAGACGCGCGTGTGTGTGTGTGTTTCAGGTCCGTCTCAGGCTGACTCCACCAGTCTGGAGCAGGAGAAGTATCTGCAGGCCATCATCAGCTCCATGCCCTCCTACAGCGAGGCCAGCGGAAGGAACACCCTTAGCGGCTTCACATCCATGCACATGAGCACCTCAGGTCAGAAACACACACACACACGCAGTGTCTGATACCTTATTGTAAATTTTTCTGGCCACAAGCTTCGGAATCTTGAAGGTTGCCATCTGATTGGCTCTCCACATTTCCGTGCACCGGCTTCCGACGGGGGCACAAACTTTTGAACATTGCAAACTCTGTGAGCTTTTAGGAGCCAGATCTAGTCACTGGGTTGAAAACCAGTTCACAGCATCACATCAGAGTTTAGTTGCGAGTAAACGCGACACACTCACGAGTTTGCCGGGAAACGTCTGTGATTGGTCGCTTGCGGTGTCAGTCAAACAGCCTTTTCCTGTGAAAGTAGGCGGTTCTTAGATTACTACAATCCTAACTGTCTGTGTTTTAGACTCGTCAGACAAACTGAGACAACCTAAAATTGGAGCTCTTATGAAGCAAGTTATGGGCACTAAAGAGGATCTGCCTGGAACCTTCAGTCGAGGAGGTAAGGGAGCTGTTCGTCTTTCTGTCTGTAATATGCGATCCTGCATTGAATATTACAGCTCTGCCAAGGTATCCAGACCCTCGCTTAAAGACGTACAGCTGTTTTGTATAAAGGACAATAAGGAGAGACGATTTCGAGGATTCATTTACATTAGCAGCAGCAAGCTTATGTTAATAATCTTATTAACCAGCATCGATGTATTAGCATAGTCGACCCAACCTAGTACAGAGCTGGAACAAATGTGCTAGCATAGCTGTTCTGCATAGTAGTCTATCATATAGCAGTGCTAGTATAGTCGAAACGAACAAAGTGATCTAGTGTAGCATCGTTTCGTGTAGTAGTAGCCTTTCTAGCTTATGTCCTGACAGTAATGGGTATCTCTTTATTCTCTGGCCCTAGCACTGGGTCAGAGGGCGAGGGTCATCTCTCTCTCTCAGCCTAAGGTTTCAGTCAAGGCTCGCAGCTCACCCAGAGGTACAGTAGAGCCTGCCCCCTGCACTCCAATCTAACCAATCAGGTCTCTTTAACAGTGATGTCAGCCTGTCTGAGCTGGCGCCCACCCAGCGTCGCTGTTCTTTTTTTTCTGGGCTAACTGTTTACATTGACCACTGTGTCCATCCCTTATCGACTTTTTTCTCTGTGTTGTACGTCTAAGCCTGCCATCTCTTTGCACGTCACCCACCGAGTTCTGAAATTCTGGCAGCGCTTTGTTGTCTGACATGCTGTTTGTGTTTGATTGAGCTGATGTGCTCCGAATGCATCGAGCAGAAACGGCCTAAAATGATCTGAATGTAGACGTGCGCTCGAATCGAGACTCTAGGGCAGCGGAGCCTGGAAGTCCAGTCCAAGTGAGTTAGGTGTGTGTGTGTGTGTGTGCGTGTGATTTAGGGAAGTGGGGCAGTATCCGGGGCAGCGGGCGTCTCAGCAGCTATAATCAGGAAGTGGGGAACAGGTTGGCGGGGAAGGACTCCCTCCAGGCCAACGGCAGCCCTGCAGAACCCTACTTCCTACGCCAGCAACGAGCGTACCTCTACATCGTCGGCGACAAGAACCAGCTCAAGGTGAACCTCACACAAATAAGATTTCTGTTCCATCAAGCCTCATGTTTGTTCTGCCAATGAAACTAAGATTTCGTGAATCTTCATAAAACAAGGTTTTGGTTCATTTCATTTGGGTAATATACGTTTCACATGATGATGTTCTTTGCCTCCACCCTCGTCTGTTATTTTCTATCATTGGGACACTTCAGTAAGCGTTATCTCGCTTGTTACCTGCGTTTGAAGAACAGAGGCTCCGATCAGGAAATTCTGGGAAAGTCTGGAATGTTGAAGGCACTCCGTTTGAGACCTGGAAAAGTGCCGAAATTCCCTTTTTGCTGAAAGTGTGTAGATATTTTCCTGTTGTAGTAATATAGACTCGGGACACTCGGGTTCTAGATAGACGTTCCTTATTTTCTGCAAAAACACAGCCTCCCTCATGCATATCACTTTTTAAAAATATTTTTTACCTTTTCATGATACATTTAACAACCTTTTTAAAAAAAATTGCGAAAAACCTAATATAGAAAATAAGCAAAGTTTAAAAAGAAAAAAAATAGTTATCAGGAATAACGCTTTAAAAAGGTCTGGATGATTTTATTAAAAAAAAATTATGAGGAAAGCGCAAGCATGATATTAAATAGAAACAAGATGGCAAACGCTCTGCATCACCGAGTTAAAGAAGATAACACGTACAAATTGGAACACAGCCATAAATACAAGGCAGTATTTTGCAGCGTTTATAAAAGCAACGTTGTGTTCAAAATCACAATATATCAGATAACCAAGTATCGGCACATGCCTAGTTGTTGCTCAATGATCCTCTGTCCTATGGGCACGTGAACGTAACCGTGAGCTCGGCTGCGTCTCTGCAGGGGGGAAAGCAGGACTCGTTCCAGCAGTGGGAGGTGGTGCCTATCGAGGTGTTCGACGTACGGCAGGTGAAGAACAGCTTTAAGAAGCTGATGAAGGCCTGTGTGCCCTCCTCTCCCTCTCTCGACCCCATGTCCTTCCATCGCTGCCTGGAGGAGTCTGAATGGATGAACCTGGTAAAACACACTCGCACACCTTCACACTTTTGTTCCTGGCCTTTGAGTTGATCTTTAGGTAGTTAGTTAAAGTGGTAACCTTTTACTGCGTCTCCTCTCCAAGCACCTAAACGTCCATTCGCAGATTCAGCAGAACTTTATTTGCGATGTAACCCGTGTGTGTGTGTGTGTGTGTGTGTGTGTGTGTGTGTGTGTGTTGTAGCTGCACAGGCTCCTGCAGGTGTCTGTTCTGGTGGTGGAGCTGTTGGACACAGGGTCCTCGGTCATGGTCAGCCTGGAGGACGGCTGGGACGTCACAACTCAGGTACACAGCGGCTGCTCTCTAAAACGGCGTGCTGAGACGGCGGCGCTGTATTTGTGCTGGATCGGGAACGTGTAAGTGTTGATCTGAGCGCTGTGTGGTACTCTGTACAGGTGGTGTCTCTGGTGCAGCTGCTGTCAGACCCGTACTACCGCACGTTCGATGGCTTCCGGTTGCTGGTGGAGAAAGAGTGGCTGTCGTTCGGCCATCGCTTCAGCCACCGCGGCGCCCAGACGCTGGCTAGCCAGAGCAGCGGCTTCACCCCCGTCTTCCTGCAGTTCCTCGACTGCGTGCACCAGGTACAAATAATGCTTTGAGACTAACAAGGTGCTCGAATGAAAGCAGGTGTCCATGGATAATATCTTCAAGGGGTTTTACTGTTGTAGGCAAATATTGGAAATAATTTACAAATGACTTTAGTGAATAAATTGCTGATGGACATGTAAATAATAAAAAATGGTGTGGAAACTTTTTTTTTGACAGGGAAAATACTGCAGTGATGCATAAATGCACATCGTCACTGTCCAATGAAAAACATGCATCTCCAAAATTCCAATTTTTCAGGAACACGAAAAAACTTTTTCTTATCATTAATCACACAATAAATCTGAAAGTCACGGTGTGATTTATCGGCTTTTCATTGGTCATTTAGATGTTAACTGCTGTGGGGTAGATGGAAGTTTTTGCACACATTCCATATATGATAAAAAGTAAAAAAACGCAAAAAGTGGAGATACATGTTTTTCATTGGACAGCGATAATATGTAATGACGAGAGTGAAGAATGTAAGTCTGAACTCACCGACTTGTCCTAGGGGTTTAAAGGGCCAATATTGTGAAGATTGACTTCTTCCTGTTTTCTGTTGGTTTTAGACTATAAGGAGTTGCTGCATCACCGAGAAAATGTGAAATCTGTATCTACAACAATTTATTAAAAATATACAGGGATGATTTATAGAGCAAAAATCACTTGAGATGTGTTTCACACTCAGGAATAATACAAAAATGCCTGTAGATAATAAGATATACTGTAGGTCTTTTAAGGGGTCTCGGGTTACTTTTTATATCTGAAGCTGTAATAATACGTAACAAGTCACTGCATTAAGAAGTTTTTCTTCCCTTCATTTCTGTTTCATTGTATAGCTCACATGATAAAGATTCACTAATTTCTAGGCACAATGAAAAATAAATGAATGAAATTGCGATACTTAAGCCTGCTTGCTACTATAAAAGATACCAATACTAAAACTGAACTCACATTTTCCAGCCAAGCTTCCTACTAACATTTCTATAGTGTGAGACTTTTTCTGGTTACTTCCTTTTCTCAGGTTATTTTATGGTTTCCATTGTTCTCATTTTGCACTTTGTTAATCCTATTGGCTGCTAATAGAGAGAGAACGGAAAGAAATTACCTTTCACTCTTGAGAACCAAAAGTTAAAAAAATTTATCCAATTTTTAAAGTGTACCTCTTGCTCTGTTTTTTATTTTTTATTTAGGGATGTTTAGGAGCAACAAAGGCTCAATTTGTGTTAATAAATAATTGAATGGTGTATAATATGATTAGACTGAATCAGGCTTAATCCAAATGCACTCTTAAATAAATCATTATTGGGAAAGTCGTCCATGTACACAAGCCTTCTACACAACAGTGCAATATAAATATATTATGAATGAAGACATTTACATTCTTTTGGCACCCTTAAAGATGGGTAAAAAAAAAAAGGTTATGAAAGAATGTCTTTGTGGTTAAGCAGCTTAATCTCACACTGAAAATATGAGAGAAATCTAACATTTAATTGAAGTAAATTTATTCTAAGAAAAAACAAAAAACAAACAAAAAAAACCTTATCCAAATTTTATTTTTTTCAACAAAATCACGTCACAATTATTTGCACCCCTCAAAATTCTTATGAGCAAACTGTAACTGAAACATTTTCCCATTTATATTTTACTTTAAGTTCATCTGAGTGTTTAGGAACTCTAAAGCCGTCATCCATGACTTCCTGTTTCACTGGGGTATAAATATGAGGTGACACAGAGGCCAAATTCCCTTAGTCATTGGAGGACCTGGAGAGATTCTGTATTGAGGAATGGTCTCAGATTCCTTGCTCTGTATTCAACAATCTCATCAAGCATTATAGGAGAAGACTCAGTGCTGTTATGTTGTTATGTTTATGCACGGGTGCCAATAATTGAGACATGTGGTTTTGTTAAAAACATATATATTTTTAGATAAGTTTAAAATATAATTTGAAGGTCATATTTCTCTCATATTTCCAATGTGAGGTTAAGCTAATTAACCACAAAGACATTTTTTCCATAAACTTTTTTGCAAATTTTTTTTTGCCAATAATTCTGGAGCCGACTGTAAAGCTATTAAATCCTGTCTCGAGTCATGTCATTTGTATTAATCGACCTTGTAATCTCCGGGAAGTTTTCTTTTTATTCATATACAAAAAGATTATGTCTGTCCTCTTTATCTCTTGCAATGACTGTTGGACTCTGACAGCCTCGCAGCTCGCAACCTGTACAAGAGGAGAGTAAAGATGATGTGATTGTGCCCCCTGTTGGTAGTTTGGTGTACAGCAGAGTGAGACAGGAGGCCCTCATGCACAGATGCTAGTGGTTCTACAGCAGACCTACTATAGTGTGTTTGGAGATATGGAGATATGGATAACGTAGCTGTAATGTCTCCCAGCTTGTAACATTTAAATTCATCACCCACTGAGCTGATCACTTTTGGAAAATAAAATTATAGGTAACCATCTTATTTCAGGAAACAATACTGAATAAGTATTTCCTCTTACTTAAAATTCAGCTTTAAAACTTCGGACACCAAACTTCCTTTTTTTGCATTTTGATGAGACAAAATGAGGCTAAACAAGGGAAAACCGTTTTTTTTTTTTTTTTTAAATGATTTTGGTTTCAGGTTCTGCTATTCATGTCTATACTATTGTATCAACTGCTTGAATACAAGTCATTGTTCAGTTATTTCTTGTGAAAGCACAATGGAAAGTCCATTGTATTTCTGCACTGTAATTTTACTTTACTTCATATCCTGTATGGAGACGACTCCTTGGATCAAGAAGCAATGCATAAAGGTAAGCTTGCAATATGTTCTTTAAACTGCTGAAATGCCATAGTGCCAAACATTCTGGCCAACATACCATGCGCTTACATACACACTCACACATTTACAAAAAAAACACTACAAGTTGTAAAGGCAAAGACTTTAATTATAGACAAACAGATTACCCTTACACTAGGTATACTGATGTGTACTTGGCCAGAAGTACTGTAAGTATATTGTACGTATATTAGTGACAAATAAAGAAAAATTCATTCATACTTCTGCCGTTGATTTTGTCTCATTTTAGTTATGTGCTTAGTCATCATGTTAGTTAATGTTATACAAGAAGTTGCCAGTTTATTACCTATACCAATGTAGTAACCAGTAAACTGACAACTTTATTATTAATTATGACAGATGCTTTATTAAAAATATGTTTAAAATACCACTTAATGCCTAAAATAGGACTGTTAGATGACAGTTCTTGGAACTAACAATTAACAGAACAAGTATCTGTTCATGAAACTTTAAAGGGAGGTTTTTGGAATTTAATTGTATGTACAAATAAGGTTGAGAGAATGCTTTAGTAAACATTCTGCTAACTTACATAAAAAAGCTCTAGGAACATTACAAAAACTGGACATTTTAACACTCTTTACGTTTTATATCAACATTGCTAGAATGTTGGTACAAAAAAGGTTGAGAAAATGTTTTAGGGAATGTTCTCCTAGCTTAAACGTGCTGGGAACATTAAGAAAATTGGACATTTTATTGCTGTTGGAACATTCAAAATCAATGTTCCCACAATGAAAGGTAACATTAGGAGAATGTTTGTAAAACCTAAATTTGTTAGCTGGGCCTACAGTTTACTTTTGACATGGCTGAGTATACTTGAAGTGAAGTACACTAGGTACCAAGTAAACTATTAGTTTACTTTTAGAGGTACTAGTAATAATATGGTTTTGAGGTCCATATGTAGTTTACGTTTTTAGTTGGCTCTAAAGTTACAAGTATATAGTATAGAACTAGAGGGAGTGAAAACCAACAAACTTTATCTAGGGATATATGAGGACAGCTCTAAGACCTCTACGATCCCGTCTGCTGGGCTTGAGTCCTTCTGTAACATATCAGTGGTTGATTTAGATTTTCAGCTGCAGCATTTAAGTGATCTCACAAACACTAGCTTTAGGTGCCTGGCAGGTCTTCAGAAGTTAGATCTCACCAGAGCACACCTTTCAGGCCTTCCACCCAACCTGTCAAACTTGTCTACACTGTCTCACTTGGTGCTGGATGAGAATTCATTTCATAATGTGTGCCACATTAATGCGGCAAACTTCCCCCTGTTGACACATTTGTCCATCAGTGGAAACAAAAAGTTGCTTGACTTCAACATAAACTGTCTGGAACCTCTGTCTCACCTCGAGGAGTTACGACTTAGCCATAGTAGCTTGATAACAGGAGATTCTTGCTGTAGCAAACAACTGTCCGGTCTCAGTGAACTAAAGTTCCTAAATCTCAGCTATAATTTTCACATGAACTGGGAGCCGCTGCCATTCAACGCCACTCCAAACCTAAACCATCTAGACTGCAGCCACACCAAGTACATTCTAAACAGCAGCTCTCCATTTAACAATCTACCAAATCTACAATCTCTCAATCTCTCAGCGACAGACTCACACCTGTACTCAAATGCTCATATTCTGAAAGGCCTGAACAACCTACGAGTGCTAAATTTGAAAGGGAACACCGTACACGGCGGGGTTCTCGCAAAAACAAAGAACTTTAATTATGTTTCTCTTTTGGAGATCCTGGTTCTGTCGGCGTGTGGTATCACAAGCACAAGTGAAAATGTCTTTAAAGGCCTCGTTCATCTCAAAAATGTAGATTTCAGTGAAAATCAATTAGTCAGGCTTAGTCTCACTGCTTTCCACTCACTAAAGCAGATCCAACTCAACTTTGCCAGCAATGATATTGCGTTTGTAGACGTTAAAAGTGTTGAAGACTTAGGGGAAGGCAGTACCATTGATCTGAGCTCCAACCCACTGGCCTGCAACTGTACTAACTATCAGTTTATTAAATGGGTTGAAGAAAATGTGAACAAAATGAAACACTTAGAAAAGACAGTTTGTGATGCCACAAATGAAAAGATTATAGACGTCAATTTGCAGTGTGACCTTTCAAAGAGGACGTTAGTGATTGTACTTGCAATTGCAATCGTGACTGCTGTTCTAATATCTGTGTTTTATTTTGTGAGAAAATTTCAGGCAAGATATGGAGCCTATTCACGACTGTAAAAATAAAAATAATAGTAATGAAAATAAGGCAGAGGCTTTTTGCACCCGGGTGAAAATAGAAACGCCCCCAAGTTAGTCATTGCTAATTCCCACCCTGTAACTCAGTTTTCCTCCATCACATGATAGCCACCAATTTGGGTGCATGACGGCGAACACTTGCTAGCAAACTACTGGTTTACACCATTTAATAGTTAGCCTAATGTTAGCTAGCTTGCTAGTGCTTCGTTTTATTTAAATGATATAAAACTTAAGACTTATATTAGCTAGCTTGTTAACCAACTTGGCTAGCTTACTAAAAGCAAATAGCTACTGCTGGAGAGGTAACATTCGCTAAATACTTAGCTGGCAGTTTAGAATTTTAAATTTAAATTTTTTAATTTTTTTAAAGTTTAAATTTTTGTGTGTTTTTTTTGTTGTTGTTTAAGAACGTAAATAGCTATACTGTGTGGCCAATACTATTTTCACCCAGGTGCAAATGGACACTCCGTAAAAAGAATATTAGCAGTCTAATGCTCGGACACTTTCCTCCTTTCCTCTCTAGAACAACAAAGAAATTAACACAGAAGCTATTATGAAGTCAGCCTTTTGGTTTATTCTGAATCTTATCGCTATTTAAAATATCTATATTCCAATTGTCTCTCTTTCCAGAATTTTACTACTAATAAACATACATGAAACAGTCGGTTACTATAAATTGTACTGTACTGTAAATGTATTTCCACATTACATTTATTTGTCTCAACATTAGCAAGCATTTATCTTGTTTTTTTTTTTGTACATTAAACCATTTTCTTTTAAATAAACTGTTGTGCAAATGTCACTATTAAATTTTTAAGGAACACATTTTTAAAGTAGTACTTTATATGTACTATTAAACACTTTTTTATGTATTACAACATAAGCACAGCCATTAACCTAAACCAGCACAGCAGTTAGCGTGCAATAAGCCTGGTGCTGAAATTGCTTGAGTCCAAATAGTTAAAATGTAGATCTTGGCTACATGCAGCACAGTTATGGCCCAGTTGTACTTAAGCGGTGGCTCAGTTCTGTCTGTAAAAACAGGCTGGATTTTGGCAGTCGCATCTGGTCCACTCCTGTGCTATCATTCTATGTGGTATGCGGCCCAGAGTTGGGCCAAATTTGCTATCTGGGTCCACATCTGCATGTCTAAAAACACTATGTAAAAACCTGTTTAGTCTTCAAATTTAGGAAAGACAGAGAAAGACAGCCTTTTTATTGTCATATATATAAGTACAGTACAGTGAAATTCTTTGGGCCATACCAGCTTGGCGATGTTGAGGCTTAAACTTATGACCTTCCGATCAGTAGCCCAGAGCCCTAACCACTGAGCCACCACTGCCCTAGACACGGTTAATAAGCCGCTCTCAAGGGAGAGAAAAGCGCTCGCTACAGAAGAGTTAGGTCACAAAGTGTGACCTGCATAATACAAGTATAATGCAGTAATGTAGACTCCAGTGTGTTGAGTTAGCTGGTAGTGGATGCAAACTTCAAATACTGTGTTTCATCTCATCCCACAGATGCTCAATTAAAATACAGTGACACAGCAGGCCACTGCAGATTAAATTCATTGGCATGTTTGGGAAATCATGCCTAGACTATCTTGGCATTGTGAGTATGGGGTCACATCACATCACTGAAAAGGGAAATGAGGTTTAGATATCCTGAGGCCTGCACACCATCACCAACCTGCAATATTAGCAAAGGCATGATGGATACATGGACTTGTGATTTTTT
Source organism: Olivaichthys viedmensis (assembly GCA_028565825.1). Classification (NCBI taxonomy): domain Eukaryota; kingdom Metazoa; phylum Chordata; class Actinopteri; order Siluriformes; family Diplomystidae; genus Olivaichthys; species Olivaichthys viedmensis. The sequence goes on from JAOUQW010000014.1 coordinate 9,955,082, forward strand.
CCCCAACACCATGAAGGTGAAGCATAGCCATGGGGTCCACGGATGTTTTTTTTAATGGAGTTACAGTGATGTAGATCACGATCAACCATTATCAAAGTTGTCATATTTAGTTATTTTTATCTCGAATGATTTTAACAGATGAAATCAGTTAGGGATCATGGGAAAGAGCAGATACACACTGCATTTTTGTACAGTGGGGTCCTTAAGTCTGAGAACACATTGAAAATCCACCACCACGTTTCACTGTTGTTTTGATCCACTGTGGTATCAATCTCTCTTCTGTTACTGCCATAAATCTCAAACTTGGATTCCTCAGTAAATAGGACTTTTTTCCAGTGATCCACTGTAAAATGCTGGTATGTCTTAGCCCATGCCAAGCGTTTGGCCTCGTTTCCCTTCCTGAGAAGTGCTTTAGAGACTGCTACTCGTCCTTTGAGACCACTATTAACTAGCCTTCTTTTGACACTACTTTTGCTGATTGGAGTCTCTCGCTCTTTATTCAGCACATTCTGTATCTGTGATGAAGTTGCTGTTCTCTCTCTCAGTGAACAAAGCTTTATGTATTGCTC
>JAOUQW010000014.1:9986892-10000609 GCA_028565825.1 Olivaichthys viedmensis
TGTTTTGAGAGCAAAGGGAGGCCCGACCCAGTATTAGTATAGTGTTCCTAATAAAGTGCTCGGTGAGTGTACATGCAGCATGTTCAGTAGGTAATTGTGGTAATATGATTAGACACCTGAGGATCTGGTTGTATTTGGCCAGGCGCTCAGAACGACAGGGTGCTCCTGTTTTGATCTGAAAATGACAAACAAAAATCAAATAAATAAATTACTGCAAAATACACACACAGCTCTTAAAATCACTGTACCAGTTATGCAACAAACAGTCTGTAGTTTTACCATCCATTATGCCAAAAGGGCTTCTGGATAGTCCATATCCCACCCACGCAAATCTTGCAAAACGGTTGTTGCACCCACATTTCAGTTCTAATTGCATCCAAATAAGGTTTAGAACACTTTGTACCTGTCCAGTGCACAGCCCCACCACCAGGTCAGCAATGAAGGTGTCCTCAGTCTCCCCAGAGCGGTGGCTCACCATCACACCCCAGCCACTGGACTGGGCCATCTTACAGCTACAAGGGAAAAATATAATACTTTTTATTATCTCTATCTATACAAAATCAGGACTCTACAAAATGACTAAAAATTCATTATGACACGTTTGAGCTATATAAATGATGTAATCAACTGGTTGCAATTAATCTACAAGTATGCAAGATGTTACCTTATGTAACTTGCCTTTCACATTGTTTTATTACCAGGTGTAGCAGTTGAAAGTTCAAAAATGTTTACTTAAATGTAAAAGTAGTTATTGGTCACCCGTGACCATCTTAAACCTGGCATAGTAGTAACCTGACCAAAGTAATTGTGTACACTTGCATAACCCTGCAAGATCAATATAATTTACACCAGGTCTCTTCCAGCTTCTACTCACAGTCTCCATATAGATGTTCATTTTAACAGTCACTAGTCTTGATATAGTATGGACTCCTGTTGCCCCTGATAATGATTTAATTGTTGTAATTTAATTCTGCATTTCATAAATGGCCTTTTATTCATCGTTAGCAATATCCTTTAGTATACACAAAAGGTAGGCGGTTAACAGTTTTCTTGCAATCCAATGAGTGGATATAATGAGTGGACTGTAAACTCACGCCTGCAGGGACTCTGTCACAGAGCCAATCTGGTTCACTTTGAGCAGCAGGCAGTTGCAGGCCTTCTCCTCTACTGCTTTGGAAATGCGTTTGGGGTTGGTCACAGTCAGGTCATCCCCAACCACCTGGATGTCTGTTGTGCCTGTAAAGCTGGCCCAGGCCTGCCAGTCGTCCTGGTCAAATGGGTCCTCAATGGACACCACTTCAAGGAAGTGAAAAACAAGTAGAAATAACTGAACTGGTGAGCAAAGGTTAAACACTACATTAATGACAATGTATATTCATTAAAATTTAAAAACCAAAAATCGCAACTTGGAGCTCAGAGCTCAACAGACTAAGGACAGTGGGTACCAGGGTAATCCTGCACAAAGCTCTTGTATAGTTCGGCGAGTTGGTCAGGTGAGATGTAACGGCTGGGGTCATCGGGTGACTTGAAGTCCAGATCATACTTTCCGTCCCGGTAGAATTCTGACGCTGCCACATCCATACCAATCACGACCTCGTCTGAGTAACCTGCTTTGCTGATGGCACTCTTGATCAGCTCCAGAGCTTTAGCACACACATATTGCAGTTAGCCTTCACCAGATTTCCTTGTAGATCATTGACCATACTACAACAATTGTTTATTTGTCACTTTACTACCTTCCTTATTCTCCAGGATATTTGGAGCAAATCCACCCTCATCCCCTACATTGGTGGCATCCTGGCCGTACTTCTGCTTAATGACGTTCTTCAGGTTGTGGTAGACCTCAGCCCCAATGCGCATGGCCTCCTTAAAGCTACTCGCACCCACTGGCAGGATCATGAACTCCTGCATAGCCAGCTTATTGCCCGCATGGGAGCCACCATTTATCACATTGAAAGCCTTGTAGAAGAAAGCAGGCAAAACAAACATTTACATCATTGTTACAGTAACTTAAATCTTCAGTATGTTGGTATAGTATGATTCATTCAATAGTGCTTATGAATCAGTTAATATAACACCAAATCTGCCCCTTTATAAGATAATAAAGGGGCAAAACAAAGATAGGAAAACGTAAGTGGTTTTTTTTTTCAACCTAATCCATTATCTACCGCCCCTGTAGTGTATGTGAAACTACCAATGTGACGCCAGTGCCAGATTCCGACACTTCTCCTGCTGTGGCTCCTTTCGCCCTCCAGACCTGCCTGATTGACCCTACGCGCTACTCCTACTCTGCACCTCCTGCTGCTGTGGATAATCTCACCTGAATACCCTAAAAGACCTGACTTCTCAAAAACAGTTGATGCATAAGACTCACCTTCCTGCTTTAGTGGTTAATCTCACCTAGATACTGTACAACTGCTGCAGTAATCAGAAAGACCGTCCTACGCTTATCCCAGGACTTCTATTTACAATGTGATCATACTGAACATTCCATATGCTTTTCAACACATTTAGTGCTATTGGCTTTTCTCTATATGACAATACAGTGGTATTATAAGTCATTACAGTAGACAGTGTCACCCAGAAGAGGATGGGTTCCCGTTTGAGTCTGGCTCCTGCCAAGGTTTCTTCCTCATGTCTTTCTTTGCCACCCTACCCTCTGGCTTGCTCATTAGGGATCTAGATCTACATCTGGCTTTCTGTAAAGCTGCTTTGTGACCGTCTATTGTTAAAAGCACTATACAAATAAAATTGAATTGACACTGTACTGAGAAAAGAACGGAAAACCTGTTTAATCCAATCATGCTTATGATGGAAGTCTAAGGGCAGTTGTTGGAAAAGTCAATAATCGTTTATCCAAAACACAAGTCATGAATTCTTCAGTCAAAGGTATTTGTAAATTAAGCTCCAAATCTGTATAATTTGTCCTTTCAGACATGGGACTATTTTTTCAGAGGGAAGGATTTGTGGTCACGCATTACCACGTGTAGTCAATGTAGCTCAACGCAAACACGGAAGTGCCTCAGCTTCTGCCTGATCGCACATGGATACCACCTTGTGAAAGTTGGATAAAACTAGGCAAAAATAGCTTTGGAAACACATAAAATCATGTTTGTCACCCCAAAATCTTTATTGTTAAACTCTATATGGGGCAGTGGTGGCTCAGTGGTTAGGGCACTGGGCTACTGGTCAGTCGTGGGTTCAAACCTCAGCTCTGCCAAGCTGCCACTGTTGGGCCCTTGAGCAAGGCCCCTAACCCTCCCTGCTCCAGGGGCGCTGTATCATGGCTGACCCTGCGCTCTGACCCCAGCTTACCAACATGCTGGGATATGCGAAGAATCAACACTGTACTGTACTTGTACATGTGACAATAAAGGAGCTTTCTATTCTATTCTAATGTTGGTCATGTCTGTGGCAGTATAAAACCATAGGCTCATTAATATTCAAATGCATCCAAATAGTAAATCTTAGAAGTTATTAAAATTCGGTATAACGAGTAATATGCTACTTGAGTAGCTTTTTCTTCGACAGATACGTTCCTAATCTTACTGATGTAGTGACTGACTTGACAAATGTTAGACTTCGACCTAAACAGCTTTTCTGGCTCTCCAGTGGCGCAACAGAAAAGCGTTCGCCCTATCGTTGGTAGATTGCTATTGCCATGCATGGCCAGGAGTCCAAGAGAGCATTACTGGCATTACTCTCGCTCGCCTTGTCGATTATATTGACACCAGCCAGTCGTGGGCGTCTGTGAGCTCATGTATACGGAAGAGGGCAGTTAGCGCTTTCCTCCAAGCGCGTTCGACTGCCCTGTGGTGTTGCATGAGCGGCAGTTTGAAAAAGATGCGGTGGTTGGCTTCATGTGATTGGGAGGAAGCATGTGTTAGTCTTCGTCCTCCCCGGTTGGTAGCTGTCCTACGTTAGGGGAGAACTGGCTGGTGGGTGGGAATTAGCAATGACTAATCATGCTAATCTTTTTACTCAGTCAAAGAATAATTCTGCCATGGACACAGACAAAGTCTTGCCATGAACACATTTGTCTGTATAAGAATACGTTGACGACCCATAGGCTACATTCCACATCATATACCACAATACTAAATAGTCAAATATGTCAAAAGCGTGCGCCAACTTCAGTAACCTAACCTAGTAGTTTACTGTTTTGCTGTACTGTTTAGTATGTTAGTATGTGATTTGGGTCGTAACCTTAATGAGGTATCAAGTCCATACTGTCTAAAGGTCTGGGTTGGTGTGTACTAATGTCTGTTAGCCTGTTCCTCAGGATTGCTCAAAATCTGTCTTTGTTTTCTTTTGTTTAATGACGTGAACTTGGCCACTCTGTGTGCAGGTTTTACATCTGCAGTGTCAAATGCTGAGACTGAAACAGCATTAAAAAAGGTTCAAATCCAGTTCTATTGTACGTTTCTGATTAGAGATGGTTATTTGTAGGCTATGGGTTAATGCTTCTCTCTGTGTGAATGACACATGGCAGTCTAGAGTTTGGAGAAAGAAAAAAGAGTATATTCCAATATATTTCACTCTGGGTCTTCGTGTATATGTGTGTCTGGGTGTCTGACTATAAAGATGGAGTAAGAAATACTCGTCAATACTCTGAGTGATGAAGGGAGAGTCTGAGCTTGAATGTCTAGTCCTCCTACTCTGTTTATAAATAGGCACCATCAAGTGTTTGTTTTTAGGTAGTGGTTTTTGAATAAGGAAAGTGTGAGACTGTTGGCATGGAAGCACACACACACACACGCACACACACACACACACACACACACACATATTATTCTAAAAATGGATAAGGAGACCACGGATGGAAGAGTCCACAGGAATGGTGATGGCTGTGTGGTTCTAGATTAGAGTGGCTATATAAGTAAGATTAACTCCATGGTACCTCTAGACTGTGCTCCGTTTATGTTGACTGCAAAAAGGTCTTTAAACAAAGCAAAAGAAGAGCTGCTTCATGCAGCAGAACATGAACTGATCTAAGAAAAGGAGTTTGTCACTCTTGTAACGTTACCAGTAACATCCGGAGCAGACAAGCAGCTTTGGAAAAATTGGGAAAATTGATTAAGTTAATTAAAATATTAATATTAATGAAATATTAATTAAAATATTAACTGAACACTCAGTGAAACTTGCATAAACCTCACGTTATACCGACTGGAGCTGTCACAATTTTAGTCATATTTTAGCTGATGATTATTTGTCAAACAAACAATTGGGATTGACGATTTAATTCTTTCCTGTTGATTTTATGTCACTCATAATAAAAGCATGATAGTAGTCTAACGATGCACTTATACCATTTATTGACAGTGAACATGTTCGTAATTCAAATTTCTGTCTGCTAACTTAAAAAAAAAAAGAAAGAAAAAAAGGAAGACATGGCAAGTTTCCGCGAAAGTTGTAAGTTATAAGTCCACTAAATATTACTGTGTTACATGCAAAACATAGTTAGAAGTAGTTCATATATTAAAACCTTTGACTGGGCAAAATCTTGAAAATATGTTTGTTTATATCGGTAAGCTTTGTGTTTGCTGACACCTTCTGCTTGACTAACTACATAGATTTATATAAAAACATAGAAGTATGTTTCATGGCTAATCGCAGTGAGCTCAAATAATCGCGATCAGCTCAAATAACTATTAGACGATTATGTAATTGTGACGGGCCGGCTGGTGTTTATGACGTAGTAGACTGACAGGATACGGTGGCCGGAAGCAGCACAGGTTTTTCTGGTCGACGTAGCCGTCCAGTCCCTATTTACGACACTGAATTAAAAAAACAAAAAAACAGCGTATTACTTTTATATCGGTACTGATGTCTTTATTATCAATAGTATATTGTTATTTAGAAATGTTATCAAATTAAAATAAAATAAAAAATTTAACTGTTAATTTTTTCTCACATATTTATGAGATGAGCTCATTAACACGTAATTGTCTTCCCATGCTGTGCTTTACTCCTGGTGTGGACGTCCACCCTGTCGTGCCACAAGCCCCCCATTGATGCTTGATGCTTGTGTCTGAGATGGAGAAAGAGAGCATGACTATCAAATAGATGAGTCTCTCTTTCTTTCTCTCTCTCTCTCTGTCTTGATATCTGCCATTGATTAAATTTATCAAAGCAACTGGAGTGCAGACAGCAAGGATGCCATTATGTGGTGCTATATTTAGACCCCCTTCTGTACGTTCTCGATCCTCCTTTTTCCACCTGTGTGTGCGTGTGTGTGTGTGTGTATGTGTGTGTGAGAGAGAGAGAGAGAGAGAGAGAGAGAGAGAGAGAGAGAGAGAGAGAGAGAGAGTGTGTGAGAGAAGAGAGGGAGAGAGAGAAAACTGATTCTGCTGGAGTGAGAATTGCTGTGAGCTCGGTCTACTGTGTCTGTGGAATACTGATGAGGCTGTCGGCACGTGATGCATTACTGCAACACACACGCGCACTCACACACACGGTACCATGGAAACACCTTGCCTGACCACGCCACGGAGCCGTCTCTGATTCTGAGCCCTTAATACACTATGATGTGTGTGTGTGTGTGTGTGTGTGTGGTGAAGTTGTATTCTCCATGAGGGATGCCCTGAGAGTTAAGTAAGACAGAAGCTAATTACTGGAGATATTCTGTGCTGCATTAGCAGGAGAAGTTGGATTCTCAAGAGTTAAAGGCTATCTTCACACTTTAAGCCGAAATGCACGATTCTGATTAACTGGTGAATTTTTTTTTTTTCTTGTCTCTTGTCCGGGTGTTTACATTAGCTTTTTAATGTGGCCTAAAGCCAACACTAGTCCCTGACCCTCATGCGCAAAAGAGGAGATTAAATCCCACCAGCACAGAATTATAACGAACATCGCTCATTATATAACAGTCTCATTAATTCTGATCTGATGGTTCAGACTGAGGTTGCATTGCCACACAACAGATATAGATTTCAGTACAACATGCGAAAGTGGACCAAATCCGAATTGACAATTCAGTTTGTGATGTGATTTTTGCTGTTCACACTGCAAAAAAAAAAAAATCTGGGTTACATATGAGGAAAAAAATGGATTTGGGCCACTTTTACCTGCGGTGTGAATGTAGCCGTAGTTTAAACTGATTTTGGCTACATTCACAATACAGGGTTGAATTGGCACAAATGCAATTTTATGTGACAGAGATTGAATTATTTTTAGAGCTGTGTGAACACAGATCTTTTTGAATCAGATTTTATATGTGGTTCCAGATTGTATCTAACACGTGGCCATGCGATTGTAATGTGAACTGTCAGTTAATGTGTAGTCATGTCTTTTTTTCTACATCACACTTCATATCACTGTCGTATTCATCCAGAGTCTGCAGCATGTCAGCAATGGCTAACTTTTAAGAAAAAATATGGAGGACTGTCTCACATATATGACGTTTTCTGCTGTTCATGACGCATGTGGAAACACCAATGTAAGCAATAAGTTAGAATTGAGCATTAGTGTGAACGTGCCCTTTTAGACCCTTTGTGTTTTCTGATTCGACTTTCAGACAGCATAGACACAATCCAAGATTTTCGTTTATTGGATGTTGCTGCTGATACTGATAAAAAGTTGGAAAGCTAATGTTCTTTGGCACAACTGTGTGGCCTGGATATAATATCTGTCTAAAAACATTCTGACAAGCCAGAGCAGATAGATGAGTTAGAGGCTGGCTGGCCATATCTTTTGTCCGAAGGTTGAGCTGAAATGACACACTGGCCCACAAATCGTGCACAGAGCTGCCAGCTTCCTGCACGCTGCCTGTTCCATTTACGCAGCCATCCTACCCACTGAGCCTCAGACTCAATTACCTCTCTAACCCTCAATGACTCACTATCACACAGAGAAAAGACTATAAAGCCAGCTACTGTTACAGCTGATTTACTGTTAGTGTACTCCAATATAGGATGTGCAGTAACTCACAGAGAAACTCTGAAAAACTCAATATGAGCTCTAGTGCACTTCTCCTCTATGCTTTAACTTTTAATTGATGATAGGATCAGACTAAGGGGCCACTGAGGTTATGCAGAACTAGCTGGTCTGTGTTTTAATATAATTGTGGATAATCTAGCCGCCATTACTGACCTCAGCCTATCCAATTAGGGATAAAGATAATGACTTGTTTGATTTTCATGGATACGAGTTGGCTTTGGACTTTTGATTTGACTTGCTACTTTTTGACACAACCCAAAACCTTATTCTGTTGCCATTTCAGTAACAATTGAACCCTTAAAACTCTGACAATCTCTCAAAAGCTGAGCATTTCAGATTCTGGTAGCAAGTTTATGTTTCTCTGAGGTGAAAAATACCTTGACCATTTTAGTTCTATGTTCCGTTTCAACTCTTCCCTTTCCACCATGCGTGGATGCCTAGTTGGTATAAGGTACAAAAAAGGTTCCATCTAACACCTTTAGGAGAGTAGAACCTCTTTAGAACCATAGTTAAAGGCTACTGAACAATTACATAGGCCTAAAAGGCAATGTTTTTAAGATATACTCTTAGAATAAAAGATATAATATAGAATCTTTAAGGGTTCGTTAGCTTGTCCTGTTGGTCAAACCCTTAAAGGTTCTATGTTGAGCCTACAACAGGATTTTTTTCATTTCAGAAAAGATTCCCAGTAGAACCCCTTCTGAAAGCAAGAAACCGTTAACCATCCCAAGAACCCTTGAGGAATTCTTTTTGCCTACTCAGCAAGTGGTTTCCAGCTGGTTTCAGGGGTTCCATAAATTGTGGGTAGTCAACCTAGAACCTAGTGGGATTTAGAAGAACTATTTGGAGGTACAAAGAACCTTTATATCTTTGAGAGGGTTTTTTTTTTATTAGAAATGGTACTACCTAGAACTGTTAACTATTCTTGAGGAATGTTTTTTCTAAGCATGTACAGTAACTGTGTGATTTGCTGAGCAGGAGTAGGTGCCCAGTTATTCAGACTACTTTGTTTGGACAAGAACCATTTTCAGGTACTAAGAACCCTTAAGGAACCCTTATCTCTAAAAGAGTACAGTGATTGTGTGGTACAGTTAGTCAGACTACTTTGTTTGGACTACTCTGTTTCATTTACGTACCAACCTTTTCTCTTTCTCTGTTCCTTAGAGAAGCTCCCATTCAGTCTATCCAAACGGGACTTTAGTACCTTCGCAGCACAGGCAGGCTTCCGTCATGCTTCGTTATCCTCATCGCAAAACTCCAAAAACCCCAGACACCGAACTCATACATTATCTGATGCCAAGCATATTGTGCACCCTGTTCTCCATGACAACGCATCCAGCATAGCTCCCACCCCATCCCTAGGTGCTGATGGTGGGTCAGGTAACCTAGGCGATAGCGCACATGGCATTCACCTGCTACTACGCCCACCGGACCTTCTAACACCCAGTCAGATGCCTCCTCTCCACGGCCACAGTCCACCTACACCGGCCCCTCCCACTCTGCTCACACATGAAGACCTGGACGCTGCTCAATCTACAGAAGTGGACTGGGGTTCTGGGGATTACCTGGAGACTTTGACCTTCATGGGCTCTGAAGGGGAGGACCTTTCTCTGGTCACCACCCTTCCCACACATGGACATGACCCATATGAATCTGAGGATGACTTCAATGCTGGGGTCAGCTATGACACCAACTTCCCCTCCCGGCCCGTTCTGACCCTCTCCTCTAGACATCTCCTCCCCAGTCTAACTGTTGGATATGGCACTAGCCTGAAAACTGCCCACCCCACTGATCCCCGCCTCCCTCATGTCCCTGATACTGCCCTGGATGATCTGGATTTTGATTGGGCAGAACTGTACCCTATTGAGCCCACTGAGATGCTGCTTCCAGACATGAACAGTATGGAGTACTACAACACCCTACAGGCTAAAGAGAACGCCAGTGCTGCTGGCAACCATACACACCTGGCACCCCCCCATATCACTCCTACAGCCACCCACACGCAACCTGCGGGATCCACGCACACACTCGCACCCTCGCACCCAGGGACAGTGACGGACCAAGTGGATGCCCCTTATCCCATACCTGGAGTTACACCCACCCCACCACAAAAACCTACAGAGCACCAGTCGCCTGCTGAAGTACCTTCTTACCCAGGAAAGGGATCTTCTCGTCCCGCTTTGCCAGATGCTAAAGCAGGTAGTGACCAGCCTGTGGTGCCCCCAACCCCACCGGTTATCTCACAGGGACCAGCCATCCAGGCTATAACAGTTAAGGTCCCCTCTCCTCCGAAACCTCGCACAACTACCAAAGCCTCTACTACCACTACTATAACAACCACAACCCCCATATCCACCAAGCCAATGCCTCCTTCAGCTCCCAGAATCCCTCTTTCCATTGCACCCCGACAGTACATCTGCAACATCACCAAGCCAGACATGTATCTGGTTAGAGTGGGTGAGTCTCTTTATTTTTTCTCTGGCTTTGTAATCAGCACCTAAGCATTTCAACAATGTCTGGCTGTGTTAACCAATCAGGAAATCTCTTTGAAAGGAGGTGGTTCTCCCTTTCTGTCAAATATTTTTCTTCCCAAAAACGTGTTATCCTCCCACACCAAAAACAACATTTAGATATCTGCTGGTGTTTAGCTTTTAGAGCCGTTTGCTTGTAGCTCACACAAGTGCCGTTGTAGGTGCAGACCCCTGATCCAACCAAGAAGCTGGACCCCAAGATAATTCTACAAATTCAACCAGTGTCGACATTGCTAAGTTTCTTCATCTTGAATCAGGCGTAATCGCCTGCACCCACACTGTCACTCTCTGGATCATGAATTCTACATCATGACATCGTTTTTGGAGGGAGGGGCTTTCGAGTTCGGTTTGATTTGAGGGTGTTTGATTGAAATGAAGGAGTGGACTCCTTTGGTGGCTAATTCTGGCAGAAGTTAGCAAGATTGCCAACATATTTTACAGCATCTTTAACACTATATTAATTCTGTGTACTCATCTGAAGCGATTGGATGAACTTTGACCTCGTATTGACCTCTGACCCCTGAAACTGCAGGCATGCCCAGCGGGACCTCTGTGGCATTTGCTAAGGCTCATGTAAAGGAGATTTTGAGACGAGAGTTCAACCGGTCAGTAGAGCTGCAGGTGGGTCCATTTCATTTTATACATGTTTAGGAATGTGGGGAAAATCTATATAGTGTTGAGTGCAAATGTTTGCATCCCCCATGGTTTCTGGAAATGAGGGTACAAAAGAGGTGGGATGCAGTTTCTTTGTCTTCTTTTGTCCTAAGGGTATGCAAACTTTTGCAGTCAGTTGTATCAATAGTGCTCTTTTACTGTGATCGATTACATCTATCTGTATTTTTCAGGTCCTCAAAGCTCCGCCCAATTTTGTGTTCCGGGCAGTGACTGGCCCACTTGTATTTACAGCAGTGTCAATCATCAACACCCTCCGTCAGTCAGCACACAGCACCTCCTCCTCCACCATCCTCACTGTTACACCCATATATGCAGTACCTGACTACATCAACCAGGCGCACTCAGGTGAGTACCATAGTTTTCAGACTATAAGAGGCACTTTTTCGGTCCTTTAGCAGGTGCTGTTACTCACCCAGCAAATCAGAAATCAAAGTGTAGCCAAATATAAACCTCCATTATCAGCACAGCTGAGAGACATGCAGCTATGTAGGTGAAACGCTGGCTATATGCCAGCTGCCACAAGGCTACACCATAGCCACCATGGTGGCGGCGTCGTAGAGCCAGCGTTGATGTTCTGTGGCTTCTTCCACCAGATCCTCCCAGCCCGTTGTCCTCACAGCACGGCTTGCTGTGTCCATCTTTGGTCCTTGATTCTGTCACGGTTTAGGTAGCGGCGGAGGTAGGACAGCCTGCAAGGATATTTATACGAAACACAGACGAGGAACAGGTGGTAACACTTAACATAATCAGACAGGACAGACTAGACTAACACAACACAGTACTGAGCTCACACGCAGCGAGTGTTGCTGTGGCAACCACCGCGTTCGGTCACACATGCCGACGGCGTGCACATGACAGTAGCCATCCTATCAACAAACTGAAAAGCTGTGAAATTAAAATGCCTGGTATGTTGGCATTTTAACTCAAACTCCAAAATGATTTTTATATTTTTATATTTCACACTATGATTTTAATTTTCCACTAAAACATTAGGAGAAACTACCCACCTTTCCTCAAACAAAAAATAACCATCATAAACCATCTTTTTTTTTTTTTTCAATAATAGTTTTATTCTCTCAAAACCATATGTGGCAAAATTATTGACACACATTTAAAATGAATGCAAACGAATTGTCATCTGTAAAAAATATATATATATATATATATAATATATAATTTACATATTTCCTGTTTTACTGGGGTATAAATATGTGGTTGCACAGATGTAATAGCCCTTTGTCATCACCATGGGAAAAACCATAGAGCTTTTAATGAATATAAAAATACATTGCACAGTTCACATGAAATGTTCTACATGGTGGAGGGTCCAAGATCCACTACAAGTGTCTCCAACCTTGTTAGACATTACTATTCTCTTTAGTATTAATTGTAGGGGTCAGATAATTTTGAAACCAGAAAAACAAATTTATGTTTGAAAAAATATTGTGTTAAAATAAAACTATACAGTCCCCATATGTTTTAAACTCAAAATATTACACATTGCATGTGTTATTCTTTTTTATATATTCACTTTTACTCAGGTTCATGAAGGGTGCCAATAATTCTGTATTTAATTTTCTTCTTGTATATTCGTGGGGTGCAGTGCTGCAGTTTGTGCCGAGCCACGTGGACGTGCGTGTGTGCAGCTTCAGTGAGCGCGTGGAGAGGGGGCTGTTTATGGCCTATGCAGAAGTGCGCAGGCGATTGCAGGAAAATGGAAACTTCAGCGTGCATGTGAGTACAGCCTTTTATATTCATCACTAGTGGTGTATTTCAAATAAAAAAATCTAAAATGGATGGCAGATTAAAAAAACTGGCAGATATTTTACCAGCCTATTAAATAGGTATGACTTTTAAAAAGGTTTTTAAAAAAGTTGCAACTTCTGTGCTCATTTAGGTCAGTGGTTCTCAAGCCCAGTCCTGAAGCCCAACCAAGGTTAATATCATTCACAAAATATATCACAAAAACAAGACATACACTGAAAAAATAAAACCAAACCAAACTGCATGGAACCTCTAAAGTCCCTTCAACTCCAAGTACAGCAAAATAGAATTAGTTAGACAACCACTTTACCTCTTAAAACTCCCAGGAGCCATCAGCAGGTCCAGTTTTACATTCATCACACTTGTAACTACATACTTTTCTTATTAGTTTTACTGACGTTACTGAATTATATGCTTTAAGATCAGTAACTAAATAATATACTGGGGTTTAAGGGGTTCATTTTAATATTATTATTATTATTTTTATTTTTTTATGCATGCAGGATGGGAAAAAGTGAATCTCTTCTATATTAAACCATAAATTCCCAGGAGATGGTGATGTCTTAATTAAAAGCTGCCACCTTTGCTGGGGCCTTTTATAGCCTGTGTTAGTTATGATAAAATAGGAAAAGTAATAGGAAGGAAACATCCAATTTGGGATCAGGATATGAACAGTTTATGTCTAGGACTCACCTTCCTGCTTAAAAGGATAACCTCACCTGGATACTACAGACTTGCATCTCCTACGGACTGCAGCTGTAATCATGAAGACTATCCTGTGCTCATCCCAGGACTCTTATTTACTA
>JAOUQW010000014.1:10027526-10037961 GCA_028565825.1 Olivaichthys viedmensis
TTACTACACTGTAGAAGAGTTTAGTGAATAGAATAATCACTCTTCATTAAATATGACCACACGTGACTCCACACTTTTAAACCCTAGTGTATATTGCTATTATAATATTATAAACTGAGATTTAGGAGGTGTTGGAAACAGCAGCGTTTAATTTACACCAGCAGTGAAAAATTTGGACACTAGCTTGAATCTATATTTTATATTTTTCATCGTCTTAAAACCATTTTGATAAAGGGCTTCTGGTTGAAATGTGTTTCTAAGACAAAATAGTGAAGTTAACGCCCATGTTTACATTTATTTCTGAATCATAATGTAGATTATTAATAAGTAGTTTTTACTTCTCTATTTCCTGAAACATTTTTTTCATAAATTACACATCTGGGGTTTATTTGAAATCTCACTTTATTAAAAAAAAAAAAAAATTCTTTAAAAAAAACAAACACAAAACAAACAAAAAGGTTTTGTTTCTTTTAAAACTCACAATGTTAAACGTAGGTAATAATAAATAGATATTAGACAACATTAATTTACAAAATTAAAACTTTAAATTAAAAGTTTAAAGTTTTTTTTAAAAACCTAAACGAACGGCTGAATTAATTAAGACGAGGAATTATCGCGTCTTCGGTGCAACTAGGTGCAAAGTCCTTTTTCACCCTCGTCGTTGTCCTTCGAGTGTGTGTGTGTGTGTGTGTGTGTGTGTGTGTGAACCGAGTGTGAGGACACAGTATTGCGGGCGGTTAAGCTCCGATCCAGCTCGCTTTGTCGCTCACACAGAGCGTCCTTTGTGCAGCCTGCATGCCTTTGCAGAGTCTCTCTCACACACACACACACACACACACACACACACACACATACACACACACATACACACACACATACACACACACACACACACTGGTGTTTATTTGACATTATTGTTGGAGTGCTGGGCATGGAGATCAGACCTCCTGGGTCTGCTGGGGAGGACGAGCACGAGCAGAATGCTGATGATGTGCACATGGAAATACATGGACCTTAGAGAAAGAAGGAGAGAATAAATAAATAAATAAATAAATAAAAATAATTACTTTTTTTTTTAAATGCTCCTCAAACGAACGGCCTTTAAAAGTCTCCTGAACTCAATAACGTGCTGTTTAAATGTTTAAAACTCCTCTTGTTCGCTGATTCTGCTCAAATTTTGACCAAAAACTTTTCTCAGTACGTCTGTATAAAACTGATTTGGGGGCGGGGCTACGCAGCAGCTCAGTTTGTGATGTCACTAAGCAAGCTCCATAGCTTTAAACCAATCACGTCCGATATGCAAATTATTAGATGGTGACGACGTGGTAATTGGAAACTTGCATACTAAACTAGCTAGGCTAGCTAACTTAGCTAGTATTAGTGATGAACACATGGTGGTTGTCATGGTAACATTGTAATATATTCTGACAGGTTTTGGCTGCTGTTGAATAAATCAGTCATGAAAACGATGATGTAAAATCGAGACTCTGATACTGAAACCCCACTCGTGTGACTAATGTGAGTTAGTTTACTAGCAGCTAGCTAACCAGCTAGCTAAGTTAGCTAATGCTAGTGATATTAGGCTAATTAGGGATGCCAGGAGGACGTGGGGGGCGTGTCCAAATCTGCATATTCATGTATATTCATAGATCCTTGTATTTTTAATGAGGGTAAAAATATAGATACGTTCCTCAGCCAATTTTTTTTATAATTTCTTATGGATTAAAAAAAAAACATTAAAAAAAACAACAATTTATTATTCTACATAGATTATTTTTAAATAGTTCAGCGGGATTTTAAGATAAATCGACATTTGAACCCGTATTAACTGTACAAGCTTAGCCTCAATGAGACAGTTATATATAATAATTATAATAATGCAGCATATTTAACAGTAAGATATTTATATACATATTACAGATATATAGCATTTTATATTTTAATAGATATTAATGAATAAATAATCATCCTTTCGTGCTTCATTACAATGTCAAATCAACTTAAAATGCATTTTACTGTTTTGTTGCACAGAAATTGATATTGCAATGTAATATTTATAATATTTAATTAATTAATATATGACGTACATAACATTTTGAAGTTCCTCCTAACACTGGTGTCTCAAACTGACCCATAAATGCTAATAACAGATGCTATTCTTATGTACATAATGCTAATACCCATATGCTTTAATTCATTCATTATTAGCAGCATTAGCATCGTTAAAGTGAAAGGTAAATGGACTCAGCATTGAGCTCTGAGGGTCTCTTGCCTGTAATAGGTCAGCGTGGGCTCCACAGCCAGCAGTAAGAAAGGCATGACCGTGTAACAGATGGTGAACTGCGTCGCCGCCCAGGTGATGATGTCATACGCCAGCTTCATGGAGCGGGAGCGTAAGAAATGGTGGCGGAAATTCCTGCGCACCTGGCAACCACCAAACAAAGGAGAGTGGAGATGAGTGTGGACAATATATAATATAAATTAATTTAAAAATTTGCGATTACATCAAGCGCCATGCCGCCCCCTCGCTTAGGCGACCTAGGCCCGCTGCCTCTGCTCTCTTTCAGTCTGTATCATTAAAAATAAAATATTTGAAAGAGTCGTTCAATCATTAAAGACTTTCAATATCAACAGCATAATAACAAATAAAATAAAAAATATATACTGGTGTTCAGTCTTCGGTGTGGTTTCATGCAAATGATATAATTTTAATAGTTTTTTTCAGAATTTTGTCAGGAAAGTTGGTGTTGTTGATTTTATGTGCATCGTTGTCATCATTTAGCAAGTTGAGCAATACAGTAAGTACGCGTGTAGCAACTAGCCATTTTGCTTAGCAACACAGGTTACCTAGCAACCGTTATAGGTACATATGCCTTCACACAGACGTGTGCAAGCGAAGACCGGCCCGGGTTTGTAGTTTAGCGTTATTTTTGCTAGTTCAGTAATATATTTATTAAATAGCAACGTTACAAAAAAAATAAAACACCACACAACACTTCCTCCTAGCAGTTAGACAAACACTAATGTTATAAAAACATCCGCGTTCACATTCTTGCGACCGAAACAAAATGCTGCAGCGGCGTCGTAGGAACTTTTCATAAACGTGTAACATCCTCAGAACCCTAGAACCGTTGCTAGAACCGTGATCTAAAATTGTTAACTCGATTATCTACAAACTAATAATCAGTTAAAACCATGTTATTTTAAAAGCCTGTTGATGCGACCGGTCCAACGAGAGGTGAGAAGAACAGAGGACACGCAGAGGTCATATACGTGTGTGTGCGTGTGAGACTCACAGCGCGGGCGGTGAGTGTGATGGGGATGGCCGTGAGGAAGGTGAAGTAATATCCGGGGTAAACTCCGTGCCACAGCGCCGACAGCACGAACGTCAGCGGCGTACGGAAATACGGCACACGGTCGTAACACACACTGCACCCAAACACCCAGAGGATCACACATCATCATTATAATTATAATAATAATAATATTAACATTAATAATAATATAATAATAATGTACCTCTTCAGCCAAACCCCCGTCTGAATGTTCCAGTTGTCGATGAAGGTTTTGAAGCTGGTCGCTGTCTGTTCGAGAAAAATAAAGAAAATAAAAAAGTTGGTGATGATTAGTGTAGTGCTTTTGTCATCAGCAAAGAAACTTGGCTAGTCGAGCATTAATCGAGATTATTATTATCCAAATATTGTGTACCTACGATTTTTTTTTAAATTAAGAAGAAAAAAAAGAAATCAAAACACTAAATGGCCAATGGGTTCTATTTAAAAAAAAAAAAAAAAATTTACATTTTAATTACAAGCACAGTTATAAAAGCCATCTTAAGTAGGCGTATCACAATATTTGACATTTTTAAATTTTTTAATAATTGTTCAATAATTTTTATTTTTAGACGTTATGGGTTTATGGTTTTACGATGGCCAGCATTTTAACCAAAAATAAAAAAAGTTAAGTGTAGCATGTCGCATTTGGTACTCAGCTTATATAAAAACACAGCTAGGCTTTTTAAATGGAGTTCGCTTCTGTACTGTAGACTTGGAAGACTAGCATGGCTAGCAAGCTAACGCTACACATTGCCTTACATTAGCATGGCTTCTGGCAATCTACGAACATAAATATTAATCAAATCAGTAAACTGCAGCATTGTGACAGAAAGTTACATTACATTTGTAAACGTGTTCCTCAGAGCGAAAGTTCTGTCCGCCATGTTTTTTTAAACTGAACGGAGCTCCTGTTTGGTAAACCAAATGATGGGATTGCTTTTGCCAACATGGAGAGATTCTATCTTCATACTGCAGGCCGGTGGCGCTGAGTGGGAATGTGGGCGTGTCTTTAAGGCCCCGCATAGACGGCATATAGAAATAGGAGGGGAAAAAAAGTAATTGGCATTTACACATGTGCATCTGTATATTCAAATATTGTGAAAGGCGTGTCTTTGAGTTGATACATGGACTCCTGGACACGCCCGTCTGTCCCACTCAAAGACACGCCCATCTGTCCCACTCAAAGACACGCCCATCTGTCCCACTCAAAGACACGCCCATCGGTCCCACTCAAAGACACGCCCATCGGTCCCACTCAAAGACACGCCCATCGGTCCCACTCAAAGACACGCCCTTCACAATGCACATGTGTAAATGCCAATTTTTTTTCCCCCCTCCAACTTCTATATGACGTCTATAAAAGACACAGCCCTTAAAGACACACCCACATTCCCATTTATGGCCTTCAAGGCACGCCCACTCAGAGCCACTTCTAATTTCCATATACAGACTCAAAGATACGCCCACATTTCTGTAGATGACCTTAAATAACACTTAGATAAACACGCTTTCTGCGATATGCAGACCGTGTCATCAAATTTGGCCAAAACCCTAAAAGAAGAACGGAAGAGTGCAAATACTGCCCATAACTTCTGCCCTACCTAGGCTCCCTACTCCGGAACAGAGTACTATATTTTGGAGAGTCCAGTACACACTATTGTGAGTGCGGAAGATTACTCCTAAAAAAAAGAGTTTAGGAGTTCAGGGGTTCCTCAAGGATTCTTTGGATAGTTAAAAGTTCTTAACTTCCTATTTCCTCTTTCATAGGAAAAACACTCTTGTAGGGTTCCTCCAGAGGGCCAAACCGAAGAACTCTTAACCATTTTTTTAAAAAGTGTGTATGATATATCGTATAGCTGATTATCAGCACTTGACCTAACCTTGACCTTGAGTTCTTTATAATACATGGACTTGCCTCGATCTCCCAAATGTGGATGTTGGAGACGAGATCCCAGGACACTCGTCCTTCCTCGTCCAATCCGCTGATCCCGTATCCCGCCGCGTTATGGACGGCATCGGCTGAACAGAGAAACGTCTCATACATCTCAGACGGCATTGAGAAGCCCAAACAAGCCACTCCATTGTGCAGCTACGCCACACCTACGAGCCGTTATATTGTCTTCACTAAATGCTCCATTAAAAAACGACACCATGTCACACCACTCTGCTAATAGTACCCTTGCGTTAGCATTATTCAGCGCACAATAGGTTCCGTGACACAGTCATGAATAATAATACTGTGTCTGTAAAGAACTCGACTTACCGAGAGTCCACGCGAAGTAGAACTTGGGTCGAGCCGCCTGGATGGAGACGAAGGCATAAGCCAGCCTGCTGATGAACGAGGCCTCGCTAATGAACTGTGGTTCTACGTTATTGCCGATTGGGAACGTTCTGGTGATGGTGAAGAACCAGAAGAGGCAGCCGACACACACCATCAACTTCTGACAAACAGCTCGCTGTGAGGGAAAGCAAGAAGGCATCAGTGTTATTGTTATTACCCATGTGACATAAGACTAGCATGCTAGCAATCCCAATCCTCGCTAGCTTAAGTGACCTAATAAAACCACGTAGCTTTAAACTGTAAAAAATTCACTGCAGTAGCTAGCATCCAAATAATACAGGCACAGGTGAAGAATACCCACAATGCACTTGGCTTTATAGAGTAAATATGGTAGTTAAAGGCTAGGGCTAGTTAGCTTCCATTTGCATGATGCTAACTCGCCCCATTTACCCCTTTTTTATTAGAAAGTGGTCCCTTTATCCCCTTTAATGTGAAGGATATCTAGTGCACTAGCAAAATCCCACAATTCACTGCAGTAGCTAGCATCCAATGATGTACTCTAATGGGTACAGAATACCCACAATGCACTGGGTTGTAGATTGGGAATAGGGCGTGTCATGCACCGCTGTGAATAAATATAAACAAATGAGCAAGATTACCTTACAGGAAAGATGCAAATGTTTTTAGCAAGTAGTTAATCAACACAAAATATTTAATCTTAACATCTTAAATTATAAATGTATCAAATTTTTCTCATTATAAAATAATTACTTTATAATAAAATTATTAAATAAATAATTTTATTTACAAGTTTAAGCTTGAAATAGTTTTATTCAGTTTGCAGAAATGTTGCTTCTTTATTCTATTTTACTTTAGTGCTGATTCCATTGGCAGATCATTTTGTTATTTGCTTTTTATTTATTTATAAGATGATTCAATCTATTTCTAGGCATTTGTTTTTCATTTCAAGTTTAAAATTGACATTTCGTTATCGGATCACTTTACTTCTTTTTTTAATTATTGAAATTGTTTTA
The DNA here is from genome assembly GCA_028565825.1 of Olivaichthys viedmensis. Classification (NCBI taxonomy): domain Eukaryota; kingdom Metazoa; phylum Chordata; class Actinopteri; order Siluriformes; family Diplomystidae; genus Olivaichthys; species Olivaichthys viedmensis. Next base: position 10,034,177 of record JAOUQW010000014.1, read on the forward strand.
TTCCATTGGCTGGTCATTTTTCTTTTTTCTTTATAAGATGTTTTTTTTTTCATTTCTAGACATTTTTATTGATTTCAATTTTAAAATTGGCATTTCATTAGAAGATCATTTTTCTTCTTTTTTAAAATTATTGAAATAGTTTTATTCCATTGGTTAATAATTGTCACTTTCATTTCTTTCCTTCTTTTTTTAATTATATGATGATTCAACCTATGTCTTGACATTTTTACTAATTTCAGGTTTGAAACTGTCGAAATAGTTTTTTGTTTTTTTAAAAGACAAAATATCTGCAATTCCAAAAAACAAACAAAAAACAACAAAGATTTTCTAATAATCTCATAATGATGAATAGATAAATTTGCCTGTATCCAATATGTTTCTATTTGCATGATGCTAACTTTCCTGTTTACCCTTTTTTATTAGCAATGCACATGCTAGCTTAAACATTTCTCCTGTTAGCAGAAGCTCTGTTTGGTGTTTGGCTGTTTCTGTGCTGCTGAGCATGTCCTTGTGTGTGTGTGGGTGTGGGTGTGTAGGTGTGTGGGTGTGTGTGTGGGTGTGGGTGTGGGTGTGTTGGTGGGTGTGTTGGTGGGTGTGGGTGGGTGTGTGTGTGGGTGTGTGTGGGAGTGTGTGTATGTATGTGTGTGTGTGGGTGTGTGTGTGTGGGTGTGTGTGTGTGGGTGTGTGTGTGGGTGTGTGGGTGGGTGTGTGTGTGGGTGTGTGGGTGTGTGTGTGGGTGTGTGGGTGGGTGTGTGTGTGGGTGTGGGTGTGTTGGTGGGTGTGTTGGTGGGTGTGGGTGGGTGTGTGTGTGGGTGTGTGTGGGGGTGTGTGTATGTGTGTGTGTGTGTGGGTGTGTGTGTGTGGGTGTGTGGGTGGGTGTGTGTGTGGGTGTGTGTGTGTGGGTGTGTGGGTGGGTGTGTGGGTGGGTGTGTGTGTGTGTGTGGGTGTGGGTGTGGGTGTGTGGGTGTGTGGGTGTGTGTGTGTGTGTGTGTGGGTGTGGGTGTGGGTGTGTGGGTGTGTGTGTGTGTGTGTGGGTGTGTGTGGGTGGGTGTGTGTGTGTGGGTGTGTGTGTGGGTGTGTGTGTGTGTGTGAGAGAGAATGGAAATGCCCTTTTATACAAATCTATGAGCAAGTCTGCATACCCAAAAATGCCAAACCTGATATAAATTCGTGCAAAAGCAGAACTTACACCACTGCTACTTCCTTGTCACTCACTGTGGGTCTGCAGGTTTGTGGCCTCTTTCTCCTATTACGGCTCTGTGCTGAGCAGTTCAGAGCTGCTGGAGAAGAACCTGCTCTGCGTGACCGACAGCGACGCAGAGCACGACATCAAACACAACCAGGACGAGATGCTGTGCTACTGTATCCCCTTCAACATGGCTGACTACCAGACCCTCCTCATCAGCTGCCTGGGAGAGGTGGCGCGTGAGTTTCCTATGCCAATGCTTTGCCATGCAATATGCAAAATAAAACCTTGTATATTGGGATTTGTGAGCCCAAAATGAAACTGCACAAAAACCTTTGCATTTAGTTTGTTTTTCTTTGCAGTCATCCCTCTGAACATCAGCTTGTTGTATGTTGTGGGCCGAAAGTGCAGCATGGCCATCCTGCTGGTCCTCTCGGCCATCTTCTTCATGCTGGTTAATATCTGCACCACCATGTGAGTACACTCTCCTGTTGTAATACTCCAAAATAGATAAATCAACCATCTGAGTGTTTTCTGTGCTCTGAACCTTTGTTGCTGCTGGAATTCATTTGTCCTTAAAGTACACCTGAATGTGTAGTTTTAAATCATTAAAATAATCTGTGTAGAATAATATAGTTAGGGCTCCCGAGTGGAGCAACAGTAAAGCGTTCGCCCTATCGTCAGGAGATCGCTAGTTCGAGCCCTGATGATGCCACAGCCGTCCGTGGCCGGGAATTCAAGAGAGCGTAATTGGCCTTGCTCTCTGGGTGGGAGGGATGGTAATGCACTTTCTCTCCTGTCGATCAAAAAAGCGGCACCAGCCAATTGTGGGCGTCTGAACTCATGCATACGGAAGAGGGCAGTTGGCGCTTTCCTCTGAGCGTGTGGGACTTGTGCCATTGCACGAGCAGCAGTTCGAAAAGATGGGGGGTAGGCTTCATGTGTCTCGAAGTGTTAGCCCCGCCCTCCCTAGTTGGTGGCTGTCGTGCGATAGGAGAGAACTAGCTAGTGGATGGGAATTGGCAACGACTAAAATGGGAGGAAAATGGGGTTAAAAAATAAAAAGAAGAAGAATACGTAATTTAATATGTATTGTGATGCCCAATAAACAACTAGAAATGGCTTAGGAACATCTCTATACTTTAACCCTCATTTAAAAATGTCACAATCTATCTACATGCATAATTATGCATATTGGAAACACCCACCATCCCAAATAGCCTAATATCACTAAAATTGGTTAACGTACCTAGCTGGTGAGCTAACTAAAATAGCTCACATTTGTGGGATTTCAGTATCCGAGTCTTGCTTTTTGTCCTCAAATTCTCCATGATTTATTTAACAGTAGCCAAATCTGTCAAAATATACCATAAGACCCACAATTTTGTTCATCACTAACATTAGCTAGCTAGGCTGGCACGCAGTTTCTGAAGCTAAGAGCTTCCGGGTTCCACGTCATCCTCTAATAAGTTGCATATGAGACGTGATGGGTCCAGAGCCATGGAGTTTATTTAGTGACATCACTAACTGAGCTCATATGTAAGGCTCATATAAGTCTATATAATTGGAATCAGCCATCCAAGTGGAGTTAACCATTTACAAATCACGTTCAGAGGTACTTTAGGTAACATAAGGGAGTTGTATCAGGACAATATTTTCTGAAATCACTGCTCTGAATTTGACTTGGACAGAACCGTTGGCTCTATTTGGCATGTGTGTGTTCACTAATAAGGAGTTGTATTAATATTTCTTCTGGCAGTTGTCATAACCGTCTGTAGTGCCCTCTTCCGCTGCACCAGAGTTACAGTGATCTCTTTTAATCCCTGCAGGCTTGGTTTCACCGTGTTGCTCTTCCTGCTCCGCTCGCTGGTCTCAATGAATTTTAATGTGGTTTATATTTACACTGCAGAGGTGAGCCTTGGTTTTCTTAAATTTCATTTCATATCAGCAGCAAGTCTATGAACTTTTGCTATTTCCACGATGCATGTGCTCGTCCACTTGATCTATGTACATGTGTGAAGTTACAGTAATATAAATGAGCAATATAATGAGACATGTATTGTACTGATGGTACGTTCCTGCAGGTCTACCCTACAGCAGTGCGCTCTATAGGGATGGGCTTCTGCACTTCATTCAGTCGAATCGGTGGGATGATTGCACCATTTATAGCTCAGGTACTGTTTGCTTATATGTGTGTTCATGCTTATAAATATTTATTCATATTTGAAACAGTATTATACCACAGCGCTGTTGAATTCTCGATTCTGATTGGTCGGAAGGTGTTGATTTTTCTATAACAGCATGGCTATGACGTAGTTTCGGCTGCAAGGCAAATCACAGGTTTATATTAATGCACTCGTTCCAATATGTTTGGTTTCTATAGTAACAACTCATTTACAGAGATTTGTACGGCAGACGCTCATATAATTTAAGCCTAACAATAAATGGAAATTTGTTTTTGTTTTTAAATATGAAGTGTTGTTATTTAACAAAGAAAAAGGTATAATCATTGCTGTGGTGAGGCTTTCTGTAAGGAGAAGGTTTATTTAACATTTATGGAAGGAGACTCCGGTGTCAGCGCTTTGTAACAGTCAGAGGT
>JAOUQW010000014.1:10038061-10048092 GCA_028565825.1 Olivaichthys viedmensis
TGTAAGGAGACGAACAGAAGAGAGATTGATACCACAGTGGATCAAAACAACAGTGAAACAACATGCTGCTGGATTTTCAATGTGCTCTCAGACTTTTGGACCCCACTGTATGTCAACAGATGTTACAGCCATAGTTAGTCAAAACATTTTTTTTACATATTTTTCCCAAGACATTTTTGAGGTATGAAGTATTGTTTTGAAGTATTGAGGTATGAAGTAGAGCTACGGAGCTAATGTAGCTAAAAACTTTCAGCTTAGCACCACTTTTAGAAAACTGAATTAATAAATCATCACACCTCAAACCGTGTCAAGTAGTATCTTAAATAGACTTGCTGATGTGGTGTCTAACACTGTATGACACATTGTAATCTATATAAATGGACAAAAGGAGGTCACAGAGCTAAAAACAGTCGTAGCAGCCATCTTGAAGCCGGAATGACTTTCTCAGCAGATAATTTGGTATCACGTCAGACTCAGGTAGGACTCACACCCGCAGTACAGTAGAAGAATTGAATATTAGAAGTAATTTGGATGATAATTTGATTTGTATATTGATTTTTTAAATACAGACTCGTACCAAGTTCTACAAAGCTTAATCAGAACAGAAAGAATGTCCAGTTCATTACATGAAGCATGTTCAGTGTACAGAAGCGTGTATGGAGTGCACATACACGGCCATTGGAGAAATAAATAATGTGAAATTTGTGACAAAGTAGCCTACTACTGTTTTTAAGTTCTGCGACGTCCTTGTGTCCACTTTTATAGATAAGAGCCTCAGAAACCACATAAGAAAGTCCGTATGAGATGAAGAACTCGACAAAGCTGTTTGAGACAATGCAGATAAACTTCAGCTTGGAATACAGCAAGGATGATGTCGTTCTTGCTGGACTAATAACCTATTGCTCTTTTATTTTTAAACCATCGATATTGCAATCAATATTGTAATAAAATACCGTCTTTTGTACCGATGGCTAATTCGAGCTTGGTTAGGTTGCCTAAAATGTCGAAACATACAGTATATTATCAGTGAAATTTCAATCTTTGTTGGTATTACCAAGCTAAACAATGTGTTAATGTTTTAGGAATGCAATTTCTGCACAATGCTAAACGTTATAGCTCCAGTGCAAAATTAAGAAGTAAACTGCAGACCACACATGTCTTGGCTGATCGACTGCATTTGGAGTAAGGGGTAAAACTGGGTAATATTTTTTTATTTCTGGCCAAACTATTTTTCTTTAAATTGCATTTTTTTCCCAATTGCTAACACACAATTTCTGATACCTTGAACACAATTACACAAGCATTGTCTTCAGTTAGCAAAAGGAAAAATCTTTTGGCAAAACTTTAGGCAATATTCACTTGGTACACAAAAATTTAAAATCTCCCTTTTTTTATTTTTTTTATAACTGTAAGCACAAGTTTAATCACAAAGCACAATTAACCTTAGGTGGTCACGGTTTAAGCACTATCAAGCTTAACCTAGTTATAAATGTGCAATCAACTAATGAGAAATAAATGCAGTTTAAATACATAGATTTAAAAAAAGGATCTCAGGTGAGCTCTTTAGTAAGTTTGGTGAAATAGAAAAACAATCAAGCAAGGGCCACAGGGAGATGTAGAGGTAGAGGAAATGCAGACGTGGCCAAGGAAGAGGAAAAAGAGGCGCAGGACTGTGTATCACCGAAGAGATACGTGCAACAATAATGGACCATGTCCTCATTCATGGCATTGTGGACGTCCCGGACATGTGTGGGGGCAATGCCCCACTATCCAGTGTCACCCAGAAGAGGATGGGTTCCCTATTCAGTCTGGTTCCTCTCAAGGTTTCTTCCTCATGCTATCTCAGGGAGTTTTTCCTCGCCACTGTCGCCTCTGGCTTGCTCATTATTGATCTAGATTTACATCTGGATTTCTGTAAAGCTGCTTTGTGACGATGTCTATTGGTAAAAGTGCTATACAAACAAAATTGAATTGAATTGAATTTAATGTCACCCTCTGTACAGCAATCAGCCATCTTGGAGTTCTCCATCGCCATGCCACCTTGGATGCTCTGGATGCTCTGATTGAACAAGATCACAGAGAGCAGGAACAACCAGAGCATCCGTCTTACATTATCATTGGAAACAACATCCGTTTTCGTATTCAGGTCCGTAAATGGTTCAACAAATGTCTTTCTTCCACCTTATTCCCCGTTTCTCAAATCTATTAAAGGATTTTTCTTGGCATGGCGGTGGAAGGCAGATAACAGGAAAACCTTCTCCAAGCTATAGAGATGGCTTGTGGTGGCATAGCTGTAGAGTCATGCCAGGGATGGGTTCTCCACAGCAGGGTTTTTTCCCCACACTGTCTAGCCAGGGAAGATATAGCATGTGATGTGGATGAAGTTGTTTGGCCTGCCCCTGCCCAGAGGCAGCATTCTGAGGTACAATAAATCCACACTTTTTCTAATGAATGTATTTTTTCTTTGCCCAAAAGTTAATTTGTGTGCACATAAATAAAAGTTGTTGTTTTTTTGTAACGTGTTGCTCCTTCCAATGTTTCAGGTTTTTTTTTTACATGTATTTCACCAACATGCATATTTTCCTTTTTTGCTTTGTTTAGTTTTTTATAAATTCATGAGCATATCTGATACCAGCATTTTCATTTGATTTCAGTAGTGTCTAGTGCCTATGCATTCAATGGACTTGTGTGTGTTCATTATTATTAAGTTTCATTATGAGCAAAGTTAACATGTTTTTGAGTCAATTGTTTGCTTTTGCCAGACAGAGATGCATTTTGGTAAATTGAGTTTTTGGATTTGTGTTTAAGGTTTGTTTGTTTTTTTAAACAGGAAAAAAAAAAGTGGTATAATTTCAGAAAATGTCTTTTAGCAGGTGTGAAATAAAATGTAAGAACATTTTTCCTCCTCCTTTAAAGTTACCACTGCAGAGTTATGAGGTTTTCTGACAATAGGGTTATATAACCGTTTGACCTCAGAGATGGGATGTGATTAAGTTCAATTTGATCCAGGCTCATTTGCTTTTTCTAAGTACCTTGGATGTTTTTATCCTGAATTTTAAAACCTAAATTTCCATGACTTGAATTTTTAAAACCTAAATTTCCATGACCTGAATTTTCCCAAATATGGGAATATAACACATGTTTAAAGCCACATTTAAATTTTGAGCCTGAATTTTTTTAAAACATGAATTTCAAAGCGTGAACTCTTATATATTTAAAAATATCTCAAATTAGCAGTGGAAATTTTCAGTCACATCAAATTATGCATGTTTTTCTTTCAAGCATCATGAATTTAGGTTCAGATTCTGGTGAATCTGTTTTAACTCCATAGTCGTGCTTTTGTAGCGTGGATTGTTAAAGGCAATATGGTTATATGTGTGTAATTTTAGCATTTATACTGAAATGCGATCCTTGCCAGGCTACAATTACCACACAAACTGAGAACTTTATTCTTAGCCATTTATAGCAATGTGACAGAGATGCTGTTTGACCGATATGAATTTTCTATACAAACAAGAATAGAACAATAAACCTGAATTTTCACAACCACGTGAATATAAACACATTTTTTATGCCACATTTTCTAGTATTTTTTAACCAAAATTTTTAAAAGAAAAAAAAAAGACCAATATATTCAAGTATCTAAGATTAGCAGTGAACATTTTCAGTCACATATCACATTATGCTTGTTTTTCTTTCAAGCATCATGAATTCAGGTTTTGGTTCTGGTGAATATGATTTGACTCCATAGTCATGCTTAATTTGCAGACATTCAAAGTCAATGGAAATAAGATTCTCGCTAGACTACTATTATCACACAAATTGAGTACTCCATTTTTAGCCATTTAATCATGTAACAGAATAAAAGATAACTTGGTATCTAGATCCTTGGTGTGGAGGCCCCTAGAGAGAAAGCCAAAAAGTCAAGAGTAAAGTCTAAGAGCTTCTCTCTTAGACACACACACACACACACATACACACACACACACACACACACACACACACTGTTATATGCTGACTAGGTGGAAGTGCAGGCTCTATGGTTAACTGTTAACTCAAATGAAAACAGTGGCTGGTTCCATACTAATTATCTTGTAGTTATTAAGTAATAAGCCTTAGGGTTTGGAAATGTAACGAGCATAAGAGGTTAACTGCTTAATGTTTGATAGTTTTATCATTAAGCTAAATTTGTCTTAATTCCCTTAACTGTAATTGTGTGTAATTGTATTGTAAATGTACTGCTTTACCTCACACTGAGCTTTATTATAATGAAACAGGATTCCTCCTTACATATCAGGTTTTTCTGGGCGGCAGATATATAAATCCCAACATATTAATAATATATTAGTATATCTGCCATTCCACTGTCTCTCTCTCTCTCACTACCTCCTTCCTTCCCCTATTTCTTCCTTCCTCTCTCTCTCTCTGTGTCTCCCTCAGGTGCATTGTGAACATGGTGGGATGAGATGGGTGATGGGCAGGTGGTGGCGGAGGGGTGCCGCCCCTATGCCCTCTTTGACAGTTTTGTGCAGGCGTCCACGTGCAGAGAGACCCTGCGTGCGTTTCAGGAGCTCTGCACTGAGCTGAACCTGCAGCCCGGAGACAATCCGCTCTTCTACAAGACCCTGAGGTCCAGACTGCACTACTGGAGGGCCAAAGCTCTGTGGGCCAAGCTGGACAAACGAGCCGGACAGAAAGCGTACCAGAGGGGCCGCACCTGTGCTAACACTACAGTAAACAACCACATACACACACTGGGAAAATAAAACACACATTGACGGGTCCAGACTTACATTCCTCCCTCTCATAACTACGTACCTTTCCTATTAGTTTCACCATAGTTGCTGAATAATTCACAGTACTACTCTGAAATAAATTTTAAGATTAATAACTGAATAATAAGCCGGGAGTTTAATGGGTGAAAACATTAACTGTTAACCTCTGTGAAAAATATATAGTTTGAGTCTGGTCTGTGTTGAGCTGCGGGTTAGAGACATAATGTCTTCTTATTGCTTGTCAGTGTCTGATAATAGGCGCGGGACCATGTGGACTGCGCACGGCTATCGAGCTGAGTTTCCTGGGCGCGAGGGTGGTACTGATGGAAAAGAGGGACACTTTCTCCCGCAACAACGTCCTCCATCTGTGGCCCAGCACCATCCAGGATCTGCGCGGCCTCGGGGCCAAGAAGTTCTACGGAAAATTCTGCGCAGGGGCCATAGATCATATTAGTGAGTGAAGCCAACAGTTTCTGTCATTTCACTATTGCTGTGTGTGTGTGTGTGTGTGTGTTTGAAGTTATTACAGTATGTCCCTTTGTGGGCTGATGCTCATGAGACCAGCCCCAGAGGTGGTAGAAGAACACAGATTTCTTACTCAAATAAAAGTGCAAATACTCATCTAAAAAATACTCTGGTAAAGGCTGAAGTACAGCTTCAAATTCTTTACTTACTTTTAAATTGACTTAAAGTACAAGTACAAGAAAGAATCACACATCTGAGCCTCAAATCACAAGCATTATCAAAACTCAGCTAACAACCATTAAATCGCTAATCTCTCAAACGTTAGCTAGCATGACATCTCTAACGATACAAACTAGCCTGCATGCTAATAGCTAGCTGTCGCAATACAAGTTAAATAGATGAATATAAAATGGAGCTAACTGCCCTTACTGTGCTTTTTCTTTTCTTTTGGATGTGAGAGAGAATTCTTGAATGTCAAGAGATTTTTCTTTTGTTTTTTTGCCCTCCTTTTTGGTGTAAGACATTTTGCTTGCATGTACGTGCACAAACAGCCAATCGCATGTGAAAGGTAGACATTTACAAATAAATCAACCTGATCTCGTGATAAATACAGACCAATTCAAATGAACAAGCGCAATGTGGTTGGATTTTGCACGAATGAAGTTATAAGAAAGGACATGACCGCTAACCCACGGTCCTAACCCCAACCATAACCTCCGTATCTTTTCATACGACTTAAGTCGTACGAATTGTTACGAATTTGCAAGTGGGAGAACATGTTGAATAAATACATCATGAGATCATTGACCCCACTGTTCTTGTTGTCACATGTTACGGTTTAGATCTGTTAGGAATTTGAATCAACTGCTTGATGATGTCTAATGCAAAGAGAACAAGTCACTTGACTTCCAAAAATATGTAGATTATAGAGTAGCCAATCTGTTTTAAAGTGTAGTGAGTAGAAAAGAGAGATTTTTCTTTCGAAATGTAGTAAGTAAAAGTCAAGAGTCTTAAATGAAAAAAACTAGTACTTGAGTATGTATTTGAATACAGTAATGACAGTAACCTCTGCATGAGACTAAATACAGATATACAGTACTGTGCAAAAGTCTTAGGGACATGAAAATAAATTCTGTAAGGCGAAAATGCTTTTAAAAATAATGAAATGAAAAGTTCCTGAATATACTGTATATATAAAAAAAATACTATAAACCAAATAAATGGCGTGAGCAGCCTCTGCCTTTAAAACTGCATCAATTCTCTTAGGCACACTGTCGTGCAGTTTTATAAAGAAATTGGCTGCTAGAATCTTGGAGAACTTGCCACAGTTCTTCTGCAGACTTTGGCTCTCACTTGCTTCTGTCTCTGCAGGTAAAATCCCAGACAGCCTTGATTATGTTTAGATTATGTTTGATCTAAAAAGTGCTCTAGTACTTAATATCTTACTTTCTTTAACAGAAAACGAATCTTTGGAAATCTAAAATTTTCTCTTGTCTATTCAGAAGACATAATATAAACATGTAAGACACAATTTCTAAAAAGAATGTAGAGTGCCTAAGACTTTTGCACAGTACTGTATTTGTGTGTGAAGGTATCCGTCAGCTGCAGCTCATACTGCTGAAAGTGGCTCTGCTCCTGGGTGTGGAGGTTCATGTCAATGTGGAGTTCAGAAGTCTGAGGGAACCTCCGGAGGACCAAGAGAAACAACGTAAGGTCACGCCTTCCATCCCAAATCACACCGACTATCACTAAATCTAAACATAGGCCTCTTTTCCACTGTAGGGTCGAACTGTGCTGAGCATGGAGAGCAACCGTTACAATAGTCTCGGCCTCAGATGCTCTGCCCCGGCTCACAGAGTGTCTGATATCTTTTTAAAACTTAGCTGGCCACAAGCTTCAGAATCCTGAATGTTGCAATTTGATTGTGTATCCGCACTTCCGTGTATACACACTCCCGTACACTGGTTTCTAGTGGGAAAGCAAACTTCTGAACACCGTAACACAATGAGCTTTCCAGAGCAAGATATAGTCACTAGTTTGAAACAAAGTTCACAGCATCATGTTTTTAAAAGTTGTTAGAGAGTTTTGTTTGAAACAGTGGTAAGTGAATGTGGTTGTCTGTTTGCAATGTCAGTCAAACGACGTTGCCAAGACACCTACATACGCTAACATTCGCAAACCCCAAAAGCTCTGTTAGGGTAGATGGAATATAATAATTACAGAGCAGAAAAAAATAGAGCAGATATTCTGTGACTACACCAGGTACTTCTCGTCAGAAATAAAATCTTACATCAATGGTGTCAGTGTTTGCGTAGACAAATTTTACGATTTTGGAAATTTATAGCTCAGGAAATTGGTTTGCATCACAAACTGCTTGACAAATTAGTACTCCAAATTTAAAGAGCATTTATAGACTGTTTGCCTCCTGAACTTCTCCTGATTATATTAAAAGGACAGTACTCTTCAGAATGGAAATCCCCTGAAAATAGATGGTGTGTAAGCACAGGTGGGGACGTTGTAAAATGCTAATATCAGGGGTTGTCTATGTCTATGACTAACCCTAGTCTTTGTTTTCTAAAGATAGTCATTGTTCATTGTTTTGAGGTGGGAAGATTTATTTGTGTTTTTTTATGATGACATGTACCCACTGCTTATTTTTTAACTTGTGAAATTCCAATAAAGATATTAAATCTATGCGGGGCGGTGACGTCATCACTGAACTGCTGCGTTACTTATTGTTGTCACTCTAGTTTTCTCAGGTACATCCTAGTCCTGATTTAACAAAATGACAGAAAGAAAAAGAACCTGCAATGTTCACTAGAGTTCGTGCTGGCGCAAAAACAGCACAATGTGTCCATGGCATGCCCTACAGTGGAAAGAGGCTACAGTGGAAACGAGGTTACAGGAATGATGAGCGTCAGCACTAATTGGCAGGCTCTTGTATCGGTGTACTGTGCAGGTATTGGCTGGAGAGTTCAGGTCCATCCCACTCCTCACCCAGTGAGTGAGCTGCAGTTTGATGTGGTTGTTGGAGCAGACGGCAGGAGGAACACCTTACCAGGTAACAGCATGCATTCACCCGCTAGAGACGAAGGATTCAGACAAACAATTGTTTGCAAAACCTCTATAAGACATAACGAAATACACTGTCACTCATTGGCAATTTTATTATTTACACCTACCATATAGGTGATGTTTGTAGGTCGACAATTACTGACTATAGCCCATCTGTTATTATGCATAATTTGTCAGCCCCCCTCTATCCTTTCATCAATGGAGAAAGACCACCATAGGACCACCACTGATATCATTCTCAGCACAGCAGTGACACTAACATGATAGTGTGTGTTGTGCTGATATGAGTGTATCAGATATAGCAATGTTGCTGGGGTTCTTAAACACATCAATGTCACTGCTGGGTTGAGAAAAAAAAAATCTGTGGTCAGAAACTGACACTGATGAAGTCTAGAGGATGGTTAACACAAATTGTGCATGGACAAATATGAGCTATAGTCTCTAACCGTACACCTACAAGGTGGATCAACAAGGTAGGCATGTCTAAGGTAGCCAGTAAGTAAGTGTACACAGTATTTATAATGGTCCACCACCCCAACCTGGTCAGCGGTGGTCCTGTGGTGGTCTCTTTCCACTGATGGCCAGGGCTGGGAAATTGTGCATAGCAATAGATGAGCTACAGTCTGTAATTGTGTACCTACAAAGTGACCTATATGGTAGGTTTACCTGATATACTGGCAGCTCGGTGTATAACAATAACAGGGGTGAACAAATGATAAATTCATTAGCTAGTCCACAGTCCTTATCCTCTCCTGATAATATCCCTGATGTAGCATATTGTGTTTGCGCCATGGACAAAATGGCAGCAAGTTTTTGGCTAGCATTCAGGCTACGAGTTTTGGTGTTCTTTTCTCGCATTGCACATAAAAGACGTTACTTGAGCAAACAGTCTTGATTTTCACTCGACATGTGCATAACATCAAGGTGACTGTGTGTTGTAATAGTATTAGAGTTATATGACAGTTTTGCGCGGCACTGTACTGTATTTTGCTCAGCTTTGTGAGTGTGTCACAACACCCTAAAATATATAAACCAACTGGAGCGTGTTACGTTTAAACGTACATTTCAAATTACATTTTTTACAAGTCAATTTACAAATTAAAAATCAATAGGTGTCACGGGGTAGCGGTGCGGGGAGGCAGGACACAAGTGCAAAGCCGTTACGAACAAACATTTATTTGAACAATCTATACAGAGCACTACATAACATAGACACGCGACATCAAACAGATGAACAACGGAAGACAAGGCAGGACTGAAACACAGGGATACTTGTAGGGAAGACGAACGAAAAACAGCTGGTGACACTTAACATAACTCCACAGGGCGGGACTTAGACAAACACAACAGTTCGGTGCTCGTACATGGTGATGTGCCCGTGACAATAAGCAGTAGGATAGCATCTCTGGTTGTTGGACGAAAAAAACTCTGGTGACTCCTTTATCAGCAGCCTTTTGAAGCTACTCTCCATTGGGCAACTATGAAAACTAATAACCCAGACATGTAATCAGCTTGTCCCAAGCACCGGAGCTAGTAATTTTTCCAACCCTGAATAAGTCAATTCTTCAGACGTTAGCACTGTCAGACTTCTTGTGTTTTTATAGAACAAATTGATGTCACGCGCACGGCTGTGCGCGTGACATAGCGTAGCGGTAGCTACGGCAACGGCGCACCATGCGCGGTTGTTTATGTTTTGTTCCCTCGTCTGTGTCACGT
>JAOUQW010000014.1:10049875-10072173 GCA_028565825.1 Olivaichthys viedmensis
AATACCCGCCTGTGTCCGTCCTGTATTGTCTCCTGTTGTTTGTGTGTCAGCACACCTGTCGCGGTGTGCTTAGTTTGGTATGTTTAAACCCTTTTTGTTTCTAAATAAATAAATATGTTTAAAGAAAGCGGCTTCGTGCTTGTGTCCGCGCACCCCCGGAAACACATCGTGACAATTGAAGTTCTGTGCACTGAAAGTCAAATGTAGGATCTCGGTGTGAGCTACGTGCAACTTGTTTCTTAACTTGATTTTCTCACACATTTTAATACTTTTATTTAAATTTAGAGGAAAAGCAATGGTATTTAAATCCAAATATTTTATAGAAGTTCATAGCATGGCATATCCAAGACATCTAGTATATTACAGTATGTTACAGGGAATTAACGTTTACCACTAACTCCCAGGCACTATATACAGTATAAGTGCTAGCTTACATGTACCATTCTAGACAATTCATAGATGGTCATCAAGGGTACACGAAACAACGCCTTCTCCAAATAGAGGCTGCCTACAATAACAGAAGTTGAACAATATTTTGCCAGTCTCTTAGCATTTTTTCTGTGCAGTCCGGCCAGCTGCAGTCCTTGCAGCACGAGCTTGTGAACGTGCCACAGGCTCCCAAACACTAAGACAATCAGTTGGCACACACACACACACACACACACGCACACACACACCAAACCAAATGCCCTAATTTATACAGTGTAACCATGTTATCAAGGCCATATTTAGAAGTAAGGATCATGTGAAAGCTGCCGGATTGCATGCACACAAAAATGCCTTTGACTGTGTTTGGGGTCACTATAGATGTGTACAAAGGTTTAAGTGCATCCACCGAGTTTCATAAGGTCTTAATTTTGTTTAGTCTGCAGCGAGTGACAAATCTGTTCGTGACAGTATGACAAAACACATCTTGTGCAAGTTTAACTGCATTTCACAATCCATGTCCCGAAATCACACTTCCTCAATTCCAGCTTTGCTTTTTATTTCTGTGCTCCTCTTAACTGTAGGCTACTGATTCCTTGTCCTTTTTACATTTGTTTGAACAAGTGTAGACATTTGGCATTTAGTGCCGCCACTCTTTTATGTGATTAAGGGAATGATCAGCTCTGTTGTTCACTCATTAGGGTTTCGCAGAAAAGAGTTCCGGGGAAAGTTGGCCATCGCAATTACAGCAAATTTCATCAACCGTAACACCACAGCGGAGGCCAAAGTAGAGGAGATCAGCGGCGTGGCTTTCATCTTCAACCAGAGGTTCTTCCAGGAGTTACGCAGTGCCACAGGTATCAAAAAATACAATATTTAACTCAAAATGAACTCTTTGCTCATATTTATTAATGTCTTATAACACTCAAAATGTTATAAAGGTGTAGCACTGAAATGAATGATTATAATTTAAAGATTGTAATAATTACGCTCAATATTATATTGAATATTAAATACAGCATTGAGCACAGTGCAAACTCAGATTAGTGTGACATTCAAATGTTTGTGTAATGAAATAAAGAATACACTCTGAGAAAATAAGGTGAAGTCTAGAACCCATTAGAGAAGGTTACAAGCTGAACCCTTTTAGGAAGCGAGGAACCCTTAACCATGCAAGAGTGTCACCTTTAATATATACACTATTAGAAAAAAAAGGTGCTCTATAGAACCTTTAAGGGTTGTTCGGTTTGCCCCTCTGGGGAATCTTTAAAGGTTACAAGTATTAGATATAACAATGAGCACAGTACAGTCCTGACACAAGTTTAATAACTATTAGTGTTTAATGGTAATGTGTGTCTCACTCAGGTATCGACCTGGAGAATATTGTCTACTACAAGGATGACACCCACTACTTTGTCATGACAGCTAAAAAGCAGAGTTTGCTGGAGAAAGGAGTCATACTGCACGTGAGTTCTCATCTAACACTGTGTGTGTGTGTGTGTGTGTGTGTCCTTGTGTGTAACTTTGCTATTTATTTTTCTTCAGGATTATGCAGACACAGAGGCACTGCTCTCCAGAAGCAACGTGGACCAGAATGCACTGCTGGTGTATGCACAGGAGGCAGCGGACTTCTCCACCAATCACCAGCTCCCAACGCTGGACTTCGCCATGAACCACTACGGGCAGCCGGACGTGGCTATGTTCGACTTCACCTGCATGTACGCGTCAGAGAATGCAGCCCTTGTACGCCAGCGCAGGGGGCATCGGCTGCTGGTGGCTCTGGTGGGAGACAGTCTGCTGGAGGTGAGAGGGACAAACACATCTCTGCTCTCAGCTGTGTGTTGGTTTAATGGACCCAGATTAAGCCCAATCCTTCACTATGTCCCAAACGTTAGAATTCATATGTAGTTAGTGTCATTACTAGAAGTAATTTTAAGAAGCATCCGAAACGCTCAAACACATTGAATCCATTCTAACAAGTAGCCATTTAAAAAAAATCTTCATACAATGTAGTATTGGTGGCCAAGGGATTCCCATAATGCACTGCAAGTGTTCATCAGTTTGAACACTTAGAAGTGGCTGTGAGCAGCAAGATGGTTTCGTGTAACTTTCCAATTATTGTGTAATGAAATAAAGCGTAGAGTTATTTGTAATAGCTGCATGTTATATTTGTTTAGTGTCCTTGTCAGGCTTGTACAAACCACCAATTGCCCGATTAGCAAACAGGCTAATAGCTACTGAACAGTTGAGACTTTTCTTTGTGATATACAGGGGTGAAATTTTTTAAGGGTGTGTCAAAATGTTACTCAATTAAAAGCGACGTTAGCTAATCAAATTTATCCGTTCGTCAAACTTAAAAAGTGTCCACACTTAAATGTACTCAAGTATTTAAGTAAGAATAAAAAGTAAAGGATTTTAACTGAAATTAGAAGTTAGGACACTTTTTTACTTTCTCTGAAGGATAATTTTGATTTTTACTAGAGTCTCACACTTGCAAATTTGTAACTATTCGCACTATTTAATTTATATAAAAAGTTATGAAAGTTAAATGGGTGACGACTTCATATGTATGAAATCGAATAAAATCCAACCACATCACCCTCGTTTGTTTAAATTTGTCATGAGATCAGGTTTTTGGGGGTTTTTTTTGCATTAAAGTAACTCTAAGTGACTAATAGGCAGTCTTTGTCCATACCAAGCTAAAATGCAAAGAAACACAATTGATTAAATTGGTAGCATGGCAAACGAAAAAACAATATTTACCAGATGAGCTTTGAGTAAAATGTGTGGAAATGTAATTGAGTAAGGAACAGATCCTTACTCTGTTCTTTTGATTTGTCATGATTTTTGGTGATTACATTAACATACTCATTATCATAGTTCAACTTGTGGTTGTACAAGATCATTTTGAGCCTGATGCTTGTCTATGTCCTTTCACAGCCTAACAGTTTGCTTTGTGTTCTACTTTAGACAGACATCCTTTATTGTCACATATCGTCGCTGTCCAAAGAAAAACATGTATCTCCACTTTTTGCTTTTTTATATTTTATCATATATGGAATGTGGGCAAAAACCTCGATCTACCCCACAGCAGTTAACATCTAAATGACCGATGAAAAGCTGACACATCACACCGTGAATTTCGGATTTCTTGTGTCTGATTAATGATAAGAAAAAGTGTTTTTTCATGTTCCTGAAAAATTGGAATTTTGGAGATACATGTTTTTCATTGGACAGCGACGATATACAAGTACAGTACAGTGAAATTGTTTTCTTCGCATATCCTAGTTTTGTTAGTAAGCTGGGGCCAGAGCGCAGGGTCAGCCATGATACAGCACCCCTGGAGCAGAGAAGGTTAAGGGCCCAACAGTGGTGGTACTGAGGCTTGAACTCACGACCTTCTGATCAGTAGCCCAGAGCCCTAACCGCTGAGCCACCACTTAGAAGCATGCATTTTGCAAAATAACACCAAAATCAGTTAAAAAAACTATGACATGCCAAAAATATATGTTATACAAAATGATACATGATACACCTCTTTAATTGTCTGTGCGGCACATTTTACAAGTATATGTGTACACTGCTTATTTGTCCGTAGCCCTTCTGGCCGATGGGGACAGGCATTGCCCGGGGTTTCCTGGCTGCCATGGACACAGCGTGGATGGTTCACTGCTGGGGCCTGGGGATTGACCCTTTAGAGGTGCTGGCTGAAAGGTTGGTGTTGACCTTTAATCTGCTTGAATGCTTTATCAGGTGTATATCTGTGAAGCATTGCTGGTAGTGAATGATGTGTTTTCCTTTCTCTCTCTTAGGGAGAGTGTGTATCGATTGCTTCCTCAGACCACGCCAGAGAACGTCAGTAAGAACTACAGCCTGTTCAGCCTGGACCCTTCCACACGCTACCCCAACCTCAATACGCAGGTTATTAATGCATCTCAGGTGGGTCACACACATACAGTTAAGGTGCGTGCACACATATTTGCACATAAAATTAAAATAAGAACGTTTTTATTCCGTGTTGTGACGTATTTCCGAGCTTAGTTTTTTTGTTCAATGTTAGCTGGAGGGCGATGTGAAGCATGACATGATATTATTGGTTCATGCTATTTTTTCACTGCTTGCTCGTTAATGTTTAATGTTGTTCATATGATGATGATGATGGTATTATGTAGGTGTGCCACCACATAGACACAGATGAAGGGCCACTCTTGGGAGTGGTCATGGGGCCCTCTCCAACATCAAGACTTTCACACCAAGGTGATTATAACACTACACCTTCTAAAGTATACACACACGCCCACATACACTTTTTCCCTTTGTTAAATTAATTACATGTTCGTGTGTGTGTGTGCTCCAGTGTTATTATAATTTAGATTTTTTTAAATTAGTTATAAATTATTGAAATTTTTTAGTTGAATTGAATAGCTGAATAGTGTGGGTTTTTATTAGATTACATTTTTTTTAGAGACTTTCTTTTTTAATATTTTTCTTAAGTTTCAGTTTTAGCTTTCGTGTTTGATGTTCACAGAGGAATGTGTGAATACGCACATTACATCCTTGGAATCCTTGTAGCGCATTTTCCCACTAAACTAAAATTCAATGGAAAAACAAAAACAGAAATGAATCGCATCCATTTATTTATTTATTTTGTTAATTTTAGGAGTAATGCTTTATTTTTTATTTTTTTAAATTATTATTATTTATTTCAGTTTAAAAATATGTTTTTGTAATTTTAGTGTAAGTATAAGTATAATAACCCTGATGTGCACACAGATTCCATAGCTCGTTCGAGTAAGCTGCTGAGTTGGTGCCAGGAGCAGACGCAGGGCTACAGGAGTGTGTGTGTGACGGACCTCACCACATCCTGGAGGACCGGACTGGCGCTCTGCGCTCTCATACACAGATACAGACCCGACCTCATGTGAGTTGGTCCATGTACATGTCTTGATCTGTGAACAGCTCCATCCTCTGTTTTTGAACTGCTACACTGGATGGAAATGAGTAGGGTGTACAAAAGCATGTTCCAGGTATGTATAAATGTGTGAGGTTGGGTGTTTTCCTGCTTGGGCTCTTGCAGTGATTTCGACTCTCTGGATGAGAGTGAGGCTGAGCTGAACAACCAGTTGGCCTTGGACGTAGCTGAGCGGGAGTTCGGGATCTTCCCCATCATGACAGGCCAGGAGATGAGTGTGCTGGAGGAGAGCGACTCGCTCTGCATGGTCATGTACCTCAGCCAGCTTCACGACCTCCTTAAAGACATAGCTCCACCCAGTGGTGAGGAAAACGAACACAGCAACTACGTCACCATTCTGGAGGAAAAAACACTTGCTTTTGTCATATTTCTGGCTGTCAGTCCCCTCAGAAAATATCAAACCATGTAGCTGTGCACAGAATTGTGGGTAACACCAAGAATCCCTTAACTAACATATGTTAACTTTAACAAATCATGAACTTCAGCATTAATGCACCCCAAGTAATGTTAACAACAAAATTAATGATTGTATTAATTGATGTTAAAAAAAAAAAAAAATGAATCAAACAAGCGAAGTAATGAATGAACCAATGGTTTTTCTAACTGTGATTAAAAACAATTCCACAACGACAAATATGAACTAACGCCTCAATTAATCTGTTTGCGATGGGTAACTGGAAAAAAAGTGAGGCCGAATGGTGGGTGCCAATATTTATTTTATTATTAACATTTAGTAACGTGCTGTAATTTATGCAGACTTATTTTTACTCATGGGTGGAATAAACATTAGTTAATGCAGTTATTTTGTTAACATTTAGACAAACATCAATTTGTTAAGACAATTATTTTGTTCACATTACTTATGGTTTATTATTGCTGAAGTTTATGGTTTGTTAATATTAACTAATGCAGTAAATAATGTTAGTTAGGGGAACCTTAATATAAAGTGTTCCCAAATTGGGGTTTATGGCTACAGCTAATGCACTCAGTGGAAACTCGGTTTTCTCTCCTTTCAGAGAGTCTGAGTCCAGAGGAGAGAGCGGCTTTGGTCTCTAGCACCAAGTGTCCAATGTCTTTGCTCAACAGGCTTGGACAGAGTCTGTCCCGCAAACGCAACCCCAAGGTAGTTTATTCACACACACACACACACATGCACAAATATACACACACATGCCAATTACCCAGCAAGGAATCATTTAACAACTTACATGCATCTGTCAGTGTAACGGTTTACTTCTGCGTTGTTTGTGATCTTGCTTGCACAATGAAGGACACCACCAACTCGCCAACTGACTGAAGGGGCATTTATTTCCTGTACAGAGGGCACATAAGCATATGTAGTTTTCTCTTTCTCAGCTGCTCTTGGCATGGCATGAGCCAAAGAGGGCTGAAATGGAGGTTACGTTCCCTTTTTGTGATTTAGGAACTGATTCTTTGTAAATCGATGTTTAGTAAAAAGAAGGTTTCCTATGATTGCACATCATCTTAGGTCCCATTTAAGAAAAATAAAAAATCAACAAAAAAAATACACACTTCTTACTCAATAAGGAGGAATTGCCCTCCGGGTTAATTACACCTCCCCTTGCCAGCCTCAATGGTATGTTCCACCCATACTTGTCAAAATAAAATGTTACATTAAAAAATATATATATATCTAGTGTAAAACAACTTTACCCTGCTACATCAGGATAAGAAAGAGAATGATGTTGATGGAGTTGGAAAGAGAAGGAGAACAAGCCAAGCGGGCCAGTCGGAGGACGTGAGTTCTTTTTGTTGCATTGTTTCTGCCTAAAACAGTACGAGCCAAAACAAACATTTTTTTGGTTGCTAATAAAAACATTTCAACACAACAGGAGGAGGTTTCGCCAGATCAGCATGAGAACCACGTCCCAGTGGTGACCCCAGGATCAGAGGCGAGCATGGCTACGGTTGTCGGCGGTAACCAAAGCCGAGTCAAATCCATGGCATCCCAGCTGTTGGCCAAGTTTGAAGAAAATGCCCCCTCACCTTCAGCCACTGCTATACGGAGACAGGTGTGTGTGTGTGTGTGTGGCTGAGGCTGCTGTTATTGTGTGTTTGCATGCATGCACATATTAGGTCAGTAATTGAGGCCCAATGTGTGTGCTATGTAACTGAGACTGCTATTGTTGTGCGTCCTGGCATTTGTGTGCATGTGGTCTGGTGTACAAATCAGATTTGTGTTTGGTCTTTGGCAGATATCGAGCTAACACACCACTGTGTGGTTGTATAATTTCTTTGATGCAGGAAAATGGACGGAATCATAAAAAAAACATATTTCATCTATAAATGTGGACATGCACAGAGATTTGGGGAAAATTATACTATCCGTTGTTTTTTTTAGCAAACACTATTCTTTGCAGAAATCCTCTACTGCTTCTGTGTGCGTGTGTGTGTGTATATATCGTGGCATCCAGTACCTGCGTGTCAGTAGTCACATGAGTTAGCTAACTGCATGGGTCAAATGGAAATAATGTTGAAGCGAATATTATCAGGTACTTCTGGTAACTCAGCTCTCTTGGTTAGCATCATGGTCTTCATCGTGACTCAGCTGCTCATGCTGTAACACGGTGGTAATTTACACACAGCCAGTGCAGCCTGTCGCACACACAGATGCAGGAATTTCAATCATTTTGTTACTTTAAGAGCTTAAGACTGAGCAGGAACCCAACAACTATTCCGAATCCGAGTAGTCAGTTATTCTGCACAGACACAAACACACTGAGGACCTTCAGTCTCAGACACAAGGAGGGAAGTGAACACTGCTCATCAAAACAAAATCACGACAATAATGATGAACAAATAATGTAAACTGAACAATTTCAGTTAACATTATTTATTTTCATTTTTCTTGGGATATTATTAAATGCACTAATTGTATAAAAGTTAAATAAAACAAATTCCATAAGGCCTTAAATTAGTTATAGAATTCTATTTGCTATGTCACTAAGACTTCAGTCATAGTTGTACCTGGAGTGATTTAGTAACAAACGAATGAATTTTTTATAGTGCTAGCTCTTTGATATGAACTGCTCTGTAGTCAGATGTTATAAGAAACGGCCCTCATAGAGCAGAGCGCTGTTATGACAGCAAATCAGCTCAGAAATCACCTCTTTTACAGCAATAATGCAGTTTTCTCAATAATTTCTTCCTTAAACGTAGGTTCCAGCTGCAGGGCTGTACATTTGTTATAGGCAGAGCTAGTTCCCACTCTTCTCTTGTCTTCTGTAGCCCTTATTACTCATTCTTGCTCACTTGGTTTGTCCATTTGATCTGCCATGCCGGTGTCAGAGTGGCTCCATGCCAAATCTGGAGCAAATCCCATCTGCTGCTTCCCTAGCTGAACCTCCAGCTGAGCCTGTGGCCCCGGCCCCCATTCATGTATGGAGACAGGTACACACTTAAACCAGAGTTCCCCAATTCTGGTCCTGGAGGGTTTGGCGATTACCGTGCTCAAAGACACCTGATTTAACCTAACAGTTAATTCCCAGGGTTGGTAGGTGTGTTAGAGCAATGAAATCACAAACTGTGCTGGACTCTATCCCTCCAGGACCGGAATTAGGGAACACTGTCTTAGACAATAACTAGTGAAAGTCAGTGCTGCGATTTTAGGAGTCTTAGAAATGGGAAATGTTGTTTGTATTAATTATTCCTATTGGGGCATTTTAGGATGCCGTTTTTATGTATTGTGGTGTATTTCGATGTGCTCTGTTTAGAAAAAGCGCACGCAGCAGCAGGAGCTGATGAGCTTCCGGTACAAGGAGATGATCAAAGTGCACTCTTTGCCTAGCAGAAGTGAGCAGGTGAAGACACCCGTGCTGTAGTGTAGTTCATTCGGTTCTAGACTAGTGACCTCTCACATCTCATCCTTTCCACAAAGAACGCTTTTAGTAAGTAGTTCCGCTGTTGAGTTGGTCTTTAACTAGGAACGGAGGAATGTGTTTGTGTATGTTTATGTGTGTAATACCTTGTGTTTATGAGTGTTTAATATTGATTGGTTAAAGTGTTAATCAGTTAGAAATGACAGAACAATGTGCTCCTGTATGTGAAGATCTCTGACCTTGTTTTATCTGACTCGCAGCCATAGAGCTGTATGTATATTTGTGAGGGTTATTGTGTGTGTTTGTGTGTGTGTAGGCCTGGGGTGTTTTACGTTGCTATAAATGTTGTGTACTATGTGTATTTATCATTACTGACTCCAGGGCAGTGGACATGTGATTCAAAGTGTTTTAACTGACATTTCTTTACAAACCAAATGACTGTATCGGTTACTAACTATGGATTGGAGGACCGCAATATGATTAATGAGTGTGTGTAAAGTATCTGTAGAGTATGTGTAATTAACACATGCAGTAATTTTGACATGTTTTCCTGTACTAAGAAAAAACAGAAAACCTGTTTACTTGAAACTCACTTATAATGGAAGTCTAAGGGCAGTTGTTGAATTCCGTCAATAAACATTTAAAGTATAAGACTTTTGTTAGACTACTGAATGCAAATATAAAATTTCAACTGTTACACGCTAATAATAAAGGTTTTAGGATGAAACAGACACGAGAGAAAGACTGACCAAAGCTGTTCTTATGGAGTTTTATCCAACTTTCCAACACTGAAGCAATACAGTGAGAAAGTAATCCCAGTTACTTACACTTTCCCGAAGGTTCTGTGGTATCCATGCACCGTCAGACCCACACAACTACAGTATGTTGGCAAGCCCGGGCTGGCCATTGGGAGTTACAACGCAAGATGAACTTCCCCTGTGTCTCTGCCCTAACATCCAATCACGCCATTAGTCTACCGTGACATATTGCACCAAAGAATGTGAGAAGAAGGTCATTATTAATCTCATCATACCTGAGAGATGTGCAAATGAATAAGTATCTAGCTTCATGGACAGGAAGAGAAAATATGGAACTTGGAGGGAGAGAGTAAAATAGAAAAGCCTTTTTCAATAAAGGAGCAGGTCAGTCAGAAAAATAAGCTAGATAGTAGCTAGTAAGTTAAATGAATAACTAAGCGGGTAGACATGCTTCCACACTTTTTTTTACATTCACAGACCCAAAATCAGTTGCCGAACTGACTTCCAGTCACGAATAATCAATTTTCAGTGCTACCAGAGTTGCAGTCGTTCATCAATCAGTGTTAAACCATGATGGAAAATAATCTCTGCAGTTGAATGAATGAGTCTCAGGAGTCAGTTGTACATTCGGTGCAGTGGAATCTAATCTCTGGACCGAGTTCGACACACAGAATAGATTAATTACAACAGAAAGAATGTCCAGTGCATCCAGTCCATTGCTCTGTGATGTCCTTTTGTCCAAAAAAAAGAGCGTCAGAAACCACTTAGTTCAACAATGTGGTTTTTGCAGTTTGTGGTTTTTGCAGTTTTTGCACAGTGCTAAACTTGTGACTATAAGCTTCCCTTAATTGTTAGTTTCATTAGCGTTGTAGCCCCAATGCATAACTAAAGAAGCAAACCTCTGACACCAAACATGCCTTGGCTGATTTACTGCATTTGGGGGGAAATTGTGTACATTTTTATTTTTGGCTTACTTATCGCTTTAAGATTAAAATGAATGGACATAATGGGGCAGCAAAGCACAATCATGGAACGTTTATTAAATCTGGTTGATTCAGCAAGGAAGCTACAATTGACAGGATCTCGTGAAACTCAATTCATGAGATGGTAAATTTCAGGATCGGTTTAACATAGCCGTAATATGAACTTAATAAACAAACTTTAAACATAATTACTGAACCCACAAGCGTTTCACATCATAGTGAAATCATTTACAGTAGATTCTCTTTAATCGTTGTGAACATGTAGACACGACAAGAGTACAAAAATCAGACGTAAAGAAATTGGCAAGAAACATGTTTTTCGTTAATGCAAAAATGGGGATTTGCTTATATATAGATACAGGAATAAATACAACATGCAAAAGATTGTTCTAACAATGGGCCGTGAGAGAGGTGTAACTGAAACTGCTTCTCTTGTTAGTTCAGTGTGCTTGTCTGGTCTGCAGAGAGGTTTGTGGAGCAAAAACAACGACGCATATATCAATAGTCACTAACTTTAACTTTGGCTACGTTAAGCGAGTTTCAAGTCATCAGGTTTTCCATTCTTTTCCCAGTACAGAGAAACATGTACAAATTATTGTTCATAATAATCGCCTATACGCTACAGATGTAACAACTGCACATCTGCACTGTGTGTGTAAGTGAGGAAGAATAACTCATTGTACCCATTGTATTACTTTCTACTTTTTTTTTTTCATTTAAAAATGGAGCCATTTAATATGTGGACCATTTACCGTGTCTCATTTTCATCTCAGTTTACTTCCTCTGTGTGTATGTCTCTCATTGGTAGAAGTACATTAAGATGTACACAGGGGGAGTGAGCTCATTGGCTGAGCAGATAGCCAATCAGCTGCAGAGTCAGCAACATGAACCCAAAGCCCTTCTTGACAAAAGGGAGCTGGTAAGCTCTTACCTGTAGAGCTGGCTTTGCAATGTACTTAACATTGTGTGTGTGTGTGTGTGTGTGTGTGTGTGACTGATCCAATAACCAATAACCAATGCTTCATGCTTTAGAGCACCAGTTTGGCTCACCTGGGGTGTGTGTGAGAGCCTCTGTGTGAGAACCAGTTACCAGAGTTCTCTAGAATACTAATATAGCTCAACTTGGTGTGTGTGTGTGTTTTGTAATCAATTAATTTAGTGTATTTGCGCATTTAAAGCACAGCATTACACCAATGGCTGCATAACAAGGGCAAAGTTGAAGGTACAGAGCCCATTATTGGTTGTATACAGTTGAGTACAAAAGTTTGTACACCCTTACTTTGAAATGATGAAACTAAGAAGACATTTAATGTGAGTTAGGATTTACAGATGTTCCTATTATCACAAGTAACAAAAATAGTCAAAAAGCGTTAAGATATTAATAGTGAAACAGTCAAAATGATATTTATAAATGTTATATATTGTAAATGTGGACTTTTATTCCACTTGCCTCTAAGGACTTTATCAAGTCTCCTGTTGTTTGTTTTGGATTATTAAACCCTAAACACTTTGATATCTTTTTATTCACTTCATAAGGTGAAAGGTCAATATTTTTAGTTTTAGGTCTTGTTAGAGCTGTTTTTCTGATTCCCACTGACTGCTTACAGCAAACCACTTTGGAGTTCGAGCCTGTTTAAACTTAAACACGCTAACTGTTTTAGGTCATTAGGCCCCTTAATGAGGCACATTAAGATAATTAACAAGAGCATTTAAACACTTTTAAATGAACATGGAATTCTGTTTTATAGATAAACTGTAAAATAAAGGTATATATTTAAAAAAAATTAACCCAGAAACCAAGGGGGATGCAAACTTTTTCACTAAACTGAACAGAGAAACAAATAAAAAATCTATCATTTCATTGTTAAATCAGTAGTCCATTTTTCTATTCATGCTCAGCTTGTGCCAGAGCACTAAATCATAGATACCTCCACTGTGTTCAGCAAGAAAAATGCCTGTACCGCTTATCATGCTGCTAACCTGTTGTCTTTAACACAGAAAGGAAAATGTATAATAAATGTGCGCCCATTTCAACCAGTGCTTGCCAATTTTGTCAATCTAAAACACATTAAAAGCTGTTTATGCACAACTCATTCTTCTTCTCCTAGTCATTGTCCTAACTGCCCTTTACTCCCTGACGTGCAGGGCTCTCAGCGGAGGGAGTTTCCAGTGAACGTCGGCGGGAGTGACGTGTGTTATTTCTGCGCCCGGCGCGTCTATGTGATGGAGAGACTAAGCGCTGAGGGCAAATTCTTCCACAGGAGCTGTTTCCAGTGTGACCACTGCAGCTCTACACTGCGCCTCTCCAACTACGCCTATGATGAGCTCCAAGGTGTGTGTGTGATACAGAGAGGGCATTTTGTGTGTGTGTGTGTGTGTGTGTGTGTGTGCGCATATGTGTTCATTTTCATTTGTTTTCCCCTTTTTTCTTTCCCCCTCTTATTTTCCTTTTTTTCTCTCTTTTTCCTCTTCCTTTTTCCCCTTTTTTCTTCCCCTTTGGGGACAAAACAAATGAACAAAAAAGGAAAAAAACACATATGAAAAGGGTCATTTAGTTTGTATGTGTCTCCTTTTCTTTTCACCTTCTTTTTTCCCTTTCTCTCCTTTTTCTCCTTTTCCTTCTCTCATTGGTCATATCTGACTACGGGAAAGAAACACTTTTCACCCAATGGTGCGAATATACCTAACAGTGAACAAAAACTAGTGGAAATGCGAACTCACCTCCAATGAGCTTTGCCTAGCATTTTTAGGTAAATTATTCCTTGAAGGAATTATTCCTTGTTATCCTGTAGTTCAGGCAAAAATGTAATAAGTTTTCCCCTTATCCCAAATGTAATTGATCAACTCAGACATGTTTGGTGTCTTAACCTTGCTTTTTCAGTTTTGCACTGGATCTCCGAGGCCAAGGGGGGACACTGTCACTTTAAGAAAAGTCAGAACTTGGTCTACAGTTTAGTCTGTGAGAGAAACTGCCTTATTAATCTCAGAGCAGCACAAAAAGGGTATCGTTTGCCATCACCAGGACACATCACTGTGCTATAACCCAGTGTGTGTGTGTGTGTGTGTGTGTGTGTGTGTGTGTATGTAAAATCTTGGATATAGCCTTTATGTTGGAGCAGGAGTGAATGGCGGTGGATAAATATTAACCTGTTATATTTATTTAGTCTACACAACTCTTACTCTTGACTCAAGGTGACTCTTGAACACCTCTCTCTTTCTCTCTCTCTCTCTCTCTCTCTCTCTCTCTCTCGCTCTCTCTCTCGCTCTCAGTTGAGCCATCCAAACAGGAAAAGATCACACCTCTGGATCATCATGGTAGCAGGAGTGACGGGTATTACAATGATTCTCCTGTGCTCAATAACCCAAAGTCAGGTGTGTGTGTGTGAATATGTGTGCTTTAACACCTGTGCTCTTCATTGAGCCACTTCTGTCACGGTCATGTTCTTCCTCGTCGATCGAATCATTTGTAACGTTACTGTAGCGATCTTAATAAGTACGCATCGTTACCTGCTAAAGAAAGGTGATCAATACCATTTTTATGTTTCCTATTGGGTGGAACACACACAATCCTATTCTGAAGTGTGTGACAGTCACATGACCAACCATCGGACCAGCAGTCAGAAAAAAATGACAAAATATAAAACTGCATTAAGATAGGCCTAGATTATGTGTGTGGTGTGTAACATGTGTGGTATTTTATGTATGTGTCTGTATCCAGATTACACAACTGTTACCCAACACTGTACACCTGCACATAAGTGTGTGTTATAAGGGGTGTGCCTGTGTGCATTAATTGCGTGTGTTTTGTCAGTGTTGAAGAGGCAGGTGAGTCCAGAGGAGCTGCAGACACCTGGAGGGAAGTACATAAAGAGAATTTTCACTGTGAGTATCTTATTAACTCATCACACACACATCATACACACTAACTCTGCTTTTAGAGAGAGCTCTCCTCTTGCAGGGGTTAGTTCTAACTGCGACCTATAGGCATATTTCCATAGCAGGAACTTTTTCAGGAATTCAAAGACTTTAGGCATGTTTCCACCAGAGGAACCTGGGCAGATTTTAGTTCCAGGAACCTTTTTTACTTTCCTGTAGACCAAGAACTACTGGGGTGGAGCTTGTACTGAATATAACTTATTGGTCAAATGCAAGCTTCACAGAATTACTAACCCTCTTGCCTGTCATTTAAAAAAACAACTTTGTTTAGTTAAGAAGTGATGACTAAAACTTGTTTTATATAAGAGTTGGCGAATGTGTTTTGTACATGCATGCTTCACACACAGATATTATTGCCTTTCGTGCATTCGCAGCTGGTTTAAAAAGCTACATTGATATAAACATATTCGTGCAACAAAGCAAAAACAATCAAGAACAACACAGCTTCGATCTCAACATCCTCCATGTTCGGTGTGTAACTGTGCTTTTGAACAGCAGACACAGAAATGTCGGCTCTATCACGCAGTTTGCGTCACTTTTGTTATTTTCCGTAACGGTCATGGATCCTGCAGTGCACAAAAACTGATTCAGTAACTGTGTAGTTCTCGTTCAGAAGAGTTCCAGAACTCTTTAGCTCCTCAAAAAAAGGTTTGGAAATCTGGGTGGGAACATGCCTTAAAAAATACGTCTTACTGTAGATGTTACTGAAGACCCTGAGGTCTGGAAGATTGCAATCAGAGTTGGAGTCATCTGGCCTAACCCTAACAACACATGTCTCGGAGTTACAAATTCCTATGAACATACACATCAACCCGTGTGAAAAGTTACAAATGAGTGAAAAGTTACGGTGAGGGGTGGGGTTAGTGTTCACAGCTTTTGTTATGACTTCATCATATGAAATCCAACACAATCCGTCTCACTTGATAGAATTCAACCTAACAGCCTAACTGCTTAATCTACTCGCTATAAAATTACATACATTACCTAAGTAAATCGGTGTGTCTGTATGTGTGTGTGTGTGTGTGTAGATTGTTGGGGACGCTGTGGGTTGGGGGTTTGTTGTGAGAGGCAGCAGTCCATGTCACATTCAAGCCGTTGATCCCTGTGGACCAGCTGCTGCTGTTGGAATAAAGGTGAGAAACAGTGAAATCTGGAAAATGTAGTTTGGTAAAGAGAACATCCTATCCATTCATACACAAAATGCGAAGGGAGTATCATTCAGTTTGGACTAGCGGAAAGCCTTAGTTACTGTTTTTTTTTTTTTTTTTTAACTAGCAGGTATGCAGTACGGCTACCCGTCTGGCTATCTCTTAGTTTAATGAAATGTATTGTTTTAACTTAAAATATGGCAAAAAACTACGCCGCAGTAAGAACTCATTGTATATAAATGTACAGTATATACAGTATGAAGCCTATACAATGAATCACAAATTTATTAGGTATAGTAAATAATAAACTGCAACTTAGTGTAAATACTTACAATAAATTCTGTAAATGAAGACCTGCTCAGGTCATCTTAAGTCTGGCTAAAAAGCCAGAAAGTGTGTTCAGCTTAGTGAGTAATGTTCCTAGTTACAGTCCAAATCATGAGGACCACGAATCTGGTGTGTGTGTGTGTGTGTGTGTGTGCTTAGGTGTGTCAGTTTGTAGTGTGTGTAAACGGAGTAAATGTTTTGGAGATGGATTATCGGACGGTCAGTCATCTCATCCTCACCGGGCCACGCACTGTTGTGATGGAGGTGATGGAGCCGGTCGACTGCTGAGGATACGACTAAAGGAACTGAAATGCACGTAGCCCAATACTCTGATCATTGAAAGTATTGGTTTAGATGACATCCTCAAATACTGTGTGCGAAATTTGCACCCAAATGGACCTACTCAACATGCAAGGCAATAACTTGAACTGGTACATCCCAAAAAATTGCTCAAAAAATAAAATATAAATTGCACTGGTACCAAACATGTTTCTAAGGAACGACCCTTTGGGTTTACTATCTGACTGTAAAATGACTCAGGTTTAGCCTGCAGTATTTGACCCCACCACTGTCCATTGCAAGGCAAAGCATGCCAAAATTAAAAGCTTAAATATAGACACTGACTTTATAAAATTACATCTGCTAACACAAAATGGTTCTCAGTTATTGGATTTGAGATATTAGCAGAAGTTAGCAGATTTTTGTTAGCAGATCTTAGTTTTGGCAAAAGTTAGCCGAACTTGTTAACAGACGTTAAGTTAGCAATTCTAGGTTCTTTTAAACGTGGCCAAAAAATATAAAATTAAAGTAACATAGACAACATAGACTCAGCACTTTATGAAGCCTGAAGCCTGTATAAGTGTGCTTTATAATTTGGAACCAATGCTTTAATGCTTTGTAAGCAGTTTATAATGACTATATTATAATGAAAGCTCCAGTAAAGCACCATAACTAATCCCTTTATCATCTACACTTTATCATCGCTAAGTACTAGATGCTGTAGGTGTCCCTAACAACCTGGCAATACAGTCTAAAGATGTTGTAACATAAATGTCATAATTAAGACTTTTGCAGAAATATAAAGCACCTTTAATATTTACTAAGAATGATAAAATATTATGAACATTTTAAATAATATTTATGAGTGATTCAATTGACAGTTACCCTTCATAATAAGTAGCTTGTAAAGTATATTATAAACATCTTTAAAATTTATTTTGTGAATTTTATTTTCTAACTACATTCAGAACATAAATTCAGAATTCCAAAAATAAAGTGCCATTAAATGTCCCATAATGATTTATAAATACATGCTTCATAGAAAGTAATACCCAAATATATATTGTTATGGATTTCTCTTTTCTTTTGTTTTCCTTTTGGTAGCAATGGTTGTCTATTTAGCTCAAGTTCACAATGGCACATTTACCAATGGGCTCAATCCCACTGTTAAAGTGGCATGGTTTGGTATTGCACACACACTCATTTCAATTATTTGCTCTTCATTAAATGCTTTCACCAGTCAGTGATGAGTTTTTGTAACTGAAAGTTTAATTAGCGATGATTATTGTAAAAAATGCTTAATCAACAAACCAAAGGTACCTCTGTATCTCTGTTACGAATCTAAATATGATTCAATATCGTGCATTTACACAGTAGTTAGATTTAGACCATTTAAAGACGTGTGATGTGTTTCATGTGTTTTATGTATTATGGTACAGTACTTGCCTGTGATTGTGTGTTTTGGCTTACAGTCTTGTAACTTAACCTACCAAAATGTATTTGTCTTTTAACATTTATCAGATACGGGTGATACTTATCCAGTTAATTGGTGATTTATTTCTTTAGCTTTCTCTTTTATTATTATACAGTACATGTTGTAAAAAATGATATAAATCTATATCAATGTATCAAGAGGCATTTTGCCCATGTGTGCACTTAAAATATATTTCTAAAGACAAAACTATTTTGGACGTTCTTCATTTTCACACTTGGGGTTGATACTTTGGTTCCAAACCTTGCAAATATACAATATACAACACAAATACACAAATAACTACAGTGGCTTTAGGACAGCAGGGTCAATTATAATCCCTTTTCTATTTTGCTCACCAAAGCACCCTCTCAGGCTCATGGAGAATTAAATGAGAAGGCTGTTGATCACGTAAGCGAATATATGACATTATGTTCCGTGTTTGAAGTACATGAGAAAGATCTGTGAAATCGTCACATGGTTTAAGTGGTTAAGGTTCTGTGCGTTCAAATCCCAGAAATATCAGATGATCACTGTTGAGCAAAACCACTAAAGGAATATAGTTTACAAGGATAATGTAGATAATGCATACTGGAAAGCTCACCCCAATTCTTTTCTGTTTTGTATACTTATTTAAGCTACGTAATCTCATCTTCAAATAAGATATTCTGTAAAATACAGACGGGTGACAAATGAAAGGAAAAACTAACATAAAGTGTCTTAGTAAGAGCCGCCAGAACAGTTTCAGTGCGCCTTGGCATAGATTCTACACGTCTCTGGTACTGTAATGGAGGGATGGAGCACCGTTCTTCCAAAGGATATTCCTTCAACTGGTGTTTTGATGATGGTGGTGGAGAGTCTAACACGTCACTCCAAAATCTCCCATAGGTGTTCAATTGGGTTGAGAATCTGGCGATTGCGAAGGCCATAGCATGTGATTTACATCATTTTCATACTCATCAAACCATTCAATGACCTCTCTTGTCCTGTGGATGGGGGGCATTGTCATCCTGGAAGAGACCACTCCCATCAGAATAGAAATGTTTCATCAAAGCATAAAGGTGATCAGTCAGAATAACTGTGTATTGATTTGCAGTGACCCTTCCTTCTAAGGGGAACAAACTATGCCATCAAAATGTCCCCCACAGCATTACAGAGACACCGGTTTTTCCTTTGTCATCTGTCTGTAGCAGGCAGAGTCCGTATTTATAAATTTAAGTTCAAAGAGGAACTTTATTATCATCCACATCACTTCCAGCATTCTGGTACAATTCCACCTTCAAACTTTGGGAGGCAGGGCATAATGTAATGTTATTCCCGCTATTTTACAAAGTCGTTTATTTAAACGTACTATTACATTGCTTAACAATGCTGTTTGAAGCAAGCAAGATTTGAGCATGTGAAGATTTTAATATTGGGGAAGATAGACTTCCATTTCTTGTTTCCTACATTAGTTCGAGTGCAAAACTAAAGAAGCAAACTTTGGGCACCAAACGTGGGGAAATTGTGTAAACTTGACTTTTCCCCCAACTAATCCTGCAATGCCTCAGCTCTGTGGCTGGAATTTGTCTAATTTGTTATTCACTTTGAATAAAATTGTCTGGTCAATGAATAAAGGTATGTAATGTATAAATATTTGACGTCTCACATGGCTTTATATACATATTTATGGTATATAAAATAATAAAGCCCAAAATGAAGGCAGATTCGTTGTGCTCTGCTAGGAGCTGGGAGAGGTACAGTAGTGCTATAAACTCTAGATGGCAGTATGGACTACATTTATATTTAGCATCAGTTTGTTTTCAAGGTGCAGGAGACAGAAACGAATACTTACACATTCCTACTCAGTTATGCAGCTTAATATACACTGAGAGGTCAGTTTATTAGTACTAGATATTTCTGCATAATTTGTACAAAACTGACAACCAAGTGTATATTGCAAAAATACATAATCACTTTTGTTATACTTTTAAGAATTATTTTATGTCATTGAGCTGTTGTTTTTATTTCTCAAATGGAGGACACATCTGAACCTTATATTGTAGCCTGTTTTGTTGAAAAAGACTATTACACTGTGTCATGGATGAAAAATCAGTCAGCAGCAGATCACATTTGTAAGTAATGATTTGTACTGAGAATTGGATCCAGTTGCAGAGATGTTTATTGATAACAGCAGGCAATACTCGTAGTCGTAAAAACAAAGCAAGGGGCATACACTGAGCAGGCGAGAGGAGAAGAACAAACAAATCCGAAGGGTCAGGCAAAATCGTAGACACGGTAATCCAGAAACAGGGTCGTAACCAAATCAACAGAAACATGAAAATGCTCAGAATTGTACTACGTGAGTGTCAAGACTTCGCAATAAGTGTGTGTAAACCATGAGATTATACAGCCAACTGAAAATCAAAACAAATGTGGTGCAGGTGAGTGTGGTGAACCGGAAGTGTTAGTATTCTGGGGACGGGGAACTCTGGCAGTGTTGTTGTGGAAGATGAGGGTCTCTGGTGGTGGGATATGGGAAGGTCAGGTGAGACTGTGACAACATTAATTAAATTGTTCTATTACTGAATTAGCTGACTATCTAAACCTAAGCTAGGAAACAATATATGTGTATACATACAGTATACACTACAGTACATGAAAAAGTGAAGGACAGACTCAAGGTGATCTCTGATAAGGTCAAAGGTCAGGGATTAAAAAGGCTAGGGTTTACATGGAGTGTGACCATTTTATGGCTGGAGACGGAAACAGTTTAGAGTGTGCTAATTACATTACCATACAACAAAGATATAGTGGTTAAGGATCTTTTAGTCTCATGGTGTTGATGATAACACAAGCTAAGCTGTATTTAATAATGTTTTAACACCAGCCGCTTACATAAACCAATTTATATTCCAATTATGATGAGAACCATGGGGTTCTATTATGTACAGTATTTTATGTTTACACACATGTAATTCTTTTGGCCTAATAATCATATTTATGTGCATTGACGAGTGTACTTGATCCTGTCCTGTACTTGTCCACACTTGCACAGAATGTAAGCAGTGTAAGTGCGGACGAGAAACTGCAGTCACACCTGCCTAAAGTCGAGCGAAGACATACAGTCACTGTGTGTAGAGCTTATTGATATGATGATTCATTGATTACTGCCGTTCTGCTGCCAGTTCTCCTTCTGACACACACACTAGAACAACAGTCATGGTCACTATACGACCTAAAACAGGACTAGTTAATACAGATGGCAGGTGAAGTGTTAATCTGTTGGAACTATGGGCAAAACAGAAAGTCAAATGTGGATTCAACTACAACTAAAACACACATGGTAAAATATCTGCCTTTTGCACTTATAATATACAAAGTATGAATTTCACAGAGAAGCTGATGCTAGGTCAGTGAAAAAAAAAAAAAAGACATCGACCCCCAACACACGCACACACACACACACACACACACACTTGGAAGGCAAAAAATATACAAATGAAAAGTATACATATACATGTATATGTATGTATATAATGAAAATATATCATGTCCAAATCTGAAAACAAATTGTCATAAACTCTTTAAAATTGTTATTTTTAGATACAGTAGCCAGTTTACTAGACCTAGTATCGAATATATTGATAATTCAGTGTATATCTTTTTTTTCCATATACACAGAGTTGCCTGTTTATTAGGGTACAAGATAGGTGATAGATAGATATATTTAATAAACTAGCAACTCAATGTAGAATTAAATGCATTAGCAATAATGTGTCTTGACATAGTCATGCAAAAAGAGCTAATTTCAATGAGTAAAAGCCATAAAGGAGTTAAACAGTGGAATGTTAGAGGATAAATGCACTTAATTCCGTTATTCAATAATAACCAAAATATATGCTGGAAGATATTCTGTAGCTTAAACCCTAACATTAAACCATAACGATAAACACTGCTGTTCAGATAACATACAAAGATGATTGTTTATTCTGTCCATTCCTTCTTTTAAACACATTATCTTTCATTCCTTTGCCTTCTAGCTCTGAGTGTTGCACCAATGTCACACACACACACACACACACACACACCCACCCACCCACACACACGCACACACACACACACACACACACACACACACACACATAAGGTAGTCTGGAATACTTCATATCCTCACTTG
>JAOUQW010000014.1:10072273-10082732 GCA_028565825.1 Olivaichthys viedmensis
AACATGACTCACGTGACACAGACGAGGGAACAAAACATAAACAACCGCGCATGGTGCGCCGTTGCCGTAGCTACCGCCACGCTGTTACGCGCACAGCCGTGCACGTGACACGGTGAGTGTAGCTTGTGCTGTTTTGATTATTGATTATTATACATAATACAGAAGGAATATTGTATTTTGTTAATTGATTAACAGCGTATTGCAAGCCGTGCCACGGTGGTGCTAAATTGGTGCTGTTACTGCCTCGTGTGTAAAATGGACTTTAAGCAGGTTTTCTTAGTGGTTGTTTGCACACTGTTGTTGAAAGCCAATGTCCTCTTTTCATTTTAAAGTGATTATATGTATAATGTATAGGCTCTTTAATGTATAATGTCCACATTGTGATCTATTCGATTAAATTTCTTTAGAATGACCTGAAGGGAACTAAAATGCATGATTCACCACTGAGACAGAGAGAGTGATGATGTTATACTGTGTTTTACTTTTTGTGGAGATCAAAATATCTTGATGAGAAAGTTTGGTTGTTTCGAGGACATTCTGCTGGACCCCATGGTGAATAATACGTATTTGCACACAATGCTTTCATACAAACAGAAAGGTTTCCAGTTGGGGGACATAAGTTAGGGCAGTCTTTCCCAAACTGGTCCACAGAGGGTTAACTTTTTTGTGGGGGGTCTAAAGACCAGTTTGGGAAATGCTTTGTTAGGGCTAGGTGCATACATAGCAGTAATTAGCTACAGAATCATATTGGAAAACTTAATAATTATAGTAAATCATTTATTTTTGTTAAAACTATCCAAGTGACCATATTTTACTGTATCTGGCCTACATACATGAGGCCACTTTAACAACACTTTGATTAATAATAATTGCACATAAATTACAGACTTGTTGACCGTAAATTGAGTTATTTTAGTAATATTTTTTATAGCTGTGATGAGTGTAGCTAGCTGTTGCTGAGGGCGATGCTTGTCCCTTTCATACAAAACGTCCTGTTGTTGCTATTCAGCAGTCATAAGGTCTGATGTGTTAGGGAGGACAGGGAGTGTATTGTTGGCCACAAGCACTGTTGGACATTGATACACACACACACACACTCAAACACAAACAGAACCAGAGCCCTTGGAGAGAAGCTTGGTGTAGGTACGTTTTTGAAGGCTGAACTCAAAACATCACACGACTGTTTGGCCAATGGATTGTTCTTGATCACATGAGTTCCGGGATTTGAAGGTTTGAAAAAGAGGCGGTTTTGGAAAGCCTTTGAGACTAATATAAATACAACTCCCTGTCATCTTTCTCTCAATCATAATGACTTTACACACCACTTTTTCTTAATCCGTATATTTCTTCTGGGGTAGGGAAGTTCTACTGCAAGCAGCACTACGGATACAGGATAGTGGGAATGACTCAGAGGAAGAGACCAGCTCCGACCACAGCTCCTCCTTGTCCTACACAGGTACTGGTGCTTCTCACACTTCTCTCACTCCAGTCCTGGAGGCCACGGCATTTCATAGTTGACTATTTTTGATAATTTAATGCACCTAATGCAACTCATCTCTTGATTGCCAAGTGATCCAGTGTTGAGTTGGTTTGAAGTCCCCTGAACGTTTTACATATATGCCAAACCGATTCCATACATGTAAAACTGCATTACGTAGTTTACAGCAGGTGTCCCTTGGAGGGTCGGAGGCTATCACAGTGTGGTGATTCCCTTGCTCTAAGACACCTGATTCACTTACCAGTTAAGTACCAGGTGTGTTCGAGCGGGAAATACCAATAATAAGGATTGGAATTTAGAAACCTTGGTTCACGGTCTTCCTTTCTCTGGTTCATGTAATTGATCTCAGCTGATTATCGATAGTGTTGAATCAGGTATGTATTGCATATTGCATCAGGTATGTACAGCATGTATTGCATATAATGCATGTATTACTGTATCCACTGTAAATCAGTAGGAACGTATTTGAGTGAACACGGAGGTCTTTTTTTTTTTTTTTTTTATCTGGTGTTTTGGTAATGGCGGTATGATGACTGACATCAGTGATAAGGTGGGATTAGATAAGCACTTCTAATGCAGTGGTATTCAGACTTTTTCCTGTTAGAGACCCCCAAATGCCTAGTAAATTTCCATACGAACCCCCACCACCAGCACCACCACCCCCCTCAACAAATCACACAAACGGGCCAAACTCTCTGATGTAAATTCATGTTTGAAATAAGCTTATTAAATTTTCCCCTATCCTGCACACACAGTTCGAATACCACAGTTCTAATGTATAATTTATCATTTCTGCCTGCTCTGAATTTTGATTAACTATTACCAACTCATACCAACTCATAACCAACGCACAACACACTCTCTATTTATGGTAATTCCCCTTTTTCTTTAGTATATCTTACACTGTCTCTCTGTAGCAGGCACATTCCGCTTCTCCTCCCACTCCTCTGTCCGTCTCCTCCCCTGGATCGGTGGACGTGGTCCCTCCTCCTGATGGCAGCTCCTCCAGCACTCCTCCAGACATGCCGTGTGGACTGGCTAAGCGTCTGTGTGGAACTCCGGAGCGCATCGCACTGGAGAACTACAGGCCGAGCCCCCAGGAGCAGAGCAGCCCACTGCAGGAGGTGCCCGAGGAGACGCTGGCTCAGCACAACCTCAGCCTGAGCCTGCAGGAGAAAGGGAGTGAGGAGCAGTCCAGGTATCTCATACACACACACACACACACACACATATTCTGCATACACATGCAGAAACATGGACTTGATACCATTTTTAAGGCATTTGTAATTTTGTAATGTTCCCTTTTTCTCTTCGCAGTAGTTCAGAGTCAGAGCTGGGGGAAGAGGGGGAGGCGTCCTGGAAAAGGGGGGAGGAGCCACAGGCCAAGACAGATGGAGAGGGGAAGTTAGACAGTGGGACGGACCAAAGAGAGGAAGAACAGAAAAGAAAGGATGAACAGGAACGAGGAAAAGAAGAAGAACAAGAAGATGAACTTTCTGAAATAGAGGAGAATGAAGGGGAATCTAGTGATGGTAGGACATTTTGCCCCTTTTTTGATGAAGTCTTAATGTGAAACAAAAAGTTTCCTAAGGACAGTTTTTCAATTGTGCAAGAATAGCTTGGCCCAAAACTGTTTCAATGCTGTCACTAACATACAGTTACTGTCTTTTTCATTTCTCTTTCTCTTTCTTAATGTATTGGTGTTTATACATACACTGACGTGTGTGTGACATGATTGTCCACATGTTTGGCTTTGTTGTGATGTGTGTGTATGTCTGGATGAGTGCTGCTAACACAATTAATTGTGTGTGTGTGTGTTTACCCATTTGTATGTGTGTGTGAGTAGAGGGCGAATACTGCCCTTGGGAGAGGGAGCTGCATTTAGGGCTGTGGATAAAGGAGGAGGCAGGTGTGATTAAAGGTAGCATTGCCTCCTGATCATGATGGACCACCACTTTTATTTCTGTTGCTTTTTTGCTTGTTCAATTGTTTTTGTTTTTAAAAGTTCACTTTAAACTCTTCGCTCAGCAGTTTGTGATCCTACGCATGATCAGTCATGTGCCTACACTGCATCTTGTGGTATGCGTTGTCTTATTATTATGCCTTATTTTATTGCCTTTTTATAAGTTCTGCTACAATATAATTTGTGATGTTGATCCCTTTCAGCAGAGCACAGCTTAACCCCTTAAATTACCGGCTCATTATTCAGTTAATCATCTTAAAGCATATTATTCAGTAACTACAGTGAAGCTAATAGAAAGGTTATGAGAGTGAGGAATGTCTACAAGCAGTTTTATGTGCATAAGTCAAGTTTTTAAAATGAAAAGGTGTTAAAAATATTTTTTGCAGCCTGTCACTTGTTTCCATTCAACTGACTTTTGCGATAAAAATGCTTTAATACTGACTTTAAAAATTACCTTTTTCCTGCAAAATAAAATGGTGTTGCATAAGTTTTCACATTTCAAGAATTTCACCTCTCTCGCAAATTGTGTATGGTTGGCTTTCTTGACTTTTCCATTGCTTACTGATAAAGGTGATAAAAACAGAATAGACAGAATCTACAGACAACTGATAAATCAGCCAGTTTCTTCGAATTCCTCAGCTCATCTCCACAGTGAACATCCAAAGACAATGCAGAAATTAAGCAATTGATTACATGAAACTACAAGGAACTGCCTTTTTAATGTGCCATAGTTTCCTGTCATGTGACACTAAATGAATGCGTAATTGCAGTATTTTTCCTGCGAAAAATTCTTCCACTATAGTTTTCCGCAACATTTCAACATTTCACAAATCGATAAAATTATTTTTGAAGGAAAAAGGTTTATAGGTCTATATTTGTAAAATATTACAGATAATAGCTGTTTCCATTGCTTACATTGGTAAACGTTAAATGCTAAAACATTTTTTTATATAAAAATCCCTCGGATGGAAACCTGCCTATTGTACATCATTGTCCTTACCTTGAGTCTACATCCATGCTTCATTCTCTGCTGCTTATTGGCTGCAATGTGACACTTTGTTGCTTCTTCTGTACTATGAGATAAAAAAAATTAAAAGATTCCTGACATTTGTCTAAATCTAAGCAAATTCATTTTTCACTTTTCCCAGAATTCGGTGAGGAACACTCTTCTGTCCCGGACGTAAAACCTCTTTCAGACAGAAAAGCTAAATGGTTTGGCCTACAGGATCAGAAAGTCTCTGGGCCTCTGGAGCCCTGGCCCTCCCTTAGAGCTGGTTCTCCTCCTTCAAAAAGCCCACACACACCCCACATAGGCCCCACACACACCTCTACACCCACATCCAACCCACCTGTCACACCAGAGAACCCGGCAGCCAAGAGGTCGGACGTTATTGAGGAATTTTGGCTAAAGAGTGCAGAGATCAGGAAGAGCTTGGGGCTAACATCGGGGCCTATAGCCAGCGATTCAAAGACCCAAACCTCTAGCACTGGAGACATATTTTACACCTCTACACACACACCATCACTCTACACAAATGCTTCCAACTTGCCTTCACACACTCCCTGTAAAAGTGACTCAAGCAACCAAACCTCAGGTACACCAACTCAGAGCATTTGCACTCACAGCACACAAACGCCTTCTATGACTGACCTTCAAAGCGCACACACACATTTCCAAGGTGGTACGCCGTCATGTTGCAGCTCACACCCTCCACAAGCAAGGTTTGAGGGTATGTGTGGGAAGGAGGGGGCTGTACAAGAAGAGGTAGTGGGCCATTATTCGGTGGTCCGTAGACTTAACATCACTTTGGAGGGTCATGTGACAGAGGAGGGCAGGGGTTTGGCCTCTAACCCCTCCTTCAACAGCAGTGGAACCCATCACAGAGTTTCAGCCCCAGATTCCGCCTTTTTGACTCCTCCCAGGAGTCCTCTTGTAGCCAGGCAGGAGTGGGACGTGAACCGCTCAGATCCAACTCTAGACAAGGAGATTTTGGTGAGTTCTGGGTCCCACGCTGTCCTTCTTAGGACAGATATTCTACAGCATGATAGGCCGGAATCTGGCCTGAACAGAGCTCAGAGTCTCCCACCGGCTGAGGTGGAGGTCCTGTGTGCAGGCGATGCAGCTGAAGCGCACCCCTGCCCTGCTACGCCCTCTCAGCTGCCACCCAGAGCCAGCGTCATGGAGGTTCCCATATCCAGTTTCCCTACCAAAACCTCTGGGAAGGACAAGAGTGCACTGGTGGGCAGGAGGGCGCTATCAGAGGGCCCCCTGCAGGTGGGTGGAGCTGGGGCCTGGCAATGGAGGTCAGAGATCGAGCCATTGGCAGAGGAGAAGAAGAAGCGGGGCTCGCTGTTCTCACCGCGGAAGAGTCGGAAAAGCGGCAGCGTGACAGGCGAGTCGCAGCAGGAGTCGGGCAAACCCAAGTCCTTGTGGAAGAGCGTCTTCTCGGGGTACAAGAAGGAGAAGAAGAGGAAGGAGGCAGAAGCTCAAGCCAGTACTCTGCCAAGCTCTGCCAGCCTGGAGAGCAGGAAGAGAATGCCTGGTTTCAGCAGAACCCCAGGTGAAATGAGTGAATGGATGAGTGCAAAGAATACAGGCACAGTAAGAAGCAAGTGCACTGATAGATTTGTGAAAACTTTATTTTTTGTCAGATCTGAGCTCAATGAAAGACCTGAGCTTCTCTGAAGAAACTGATCTGTGCTGCAGTGTTGTGCTAGATAGATCTCCACTCAGAGCTCAGGTGAGAACAAATCTCATCTTTGAACTTCCTTTCCTTTATTTCTGGTTTCTGCTCCCTGTTCCTCTTCTTGCTTGCTTAATTCAAAGTTTCCTTGCAGTATTTTTGGTGGAGAATAGCAGCTGATGCCACTATTCAGAAAGCAGTAAAAATACTGTACCTAAAACTATGTTACAGAATGAACCCATATTTGTCGGATATCTTGGAAATTCCTAAGAAAGTCTTGTGTCCTTTTCAATTTAGTCTGGTGGAGTAGGATAGCGGAATTAGGGGTGTTATTACATTGGGAGCTAAATTTCCATGTGACCGTGTTTTCAGCTGAGTCAGGAGGTGTCTGACCTCATCAGGTCAAATGTTCAGAAAGAGACAATCACAGAGGAAGAGGATGGAGTGGAGGAGCGACAGGAGGTATAAAACATGGTGTCCCAGCACAACACTTCCAGAACATTTTCTGCAGTGTTGCTGATGTGAGGTTTTTAGAGGAACATGCTAGACGTCTCACTTAGTGAGTACTTTTGTGTTGTGTTTTAGAGATACAAATGCCTGTACACTTTTAGAATAAAATCTATGTAGCACCCTAAAGGATTCATCGGTTTGTCCCTCATGGGGAACCCTTATAGGTTCTATGTAGAGCCCTACAACAGGTTTCCCTTTCAGAAAAGGTCTCAAGTACCTTTTTCCCTTAGGGAGCTAGAACCGGTAACGTCCAAGGAACCCTTGAAGAACACTTTTCCCCCAAGAGTGTAGGAGGGTGGTTATTTCCTTGTGAAGTGATTTGTAGCTGGTAATAGCTTGTGGTCCTGCAATGTTGTAGTCTTGTGGTTGTGCTTGTCCTGTTGTATTGGGAGTAGTCTGCAGTTTTGTTTGTTTTTGGTGTAACTAATTAACTCAGGTTTCCACTTTTCCC
The DNA here is from genome assembly GCA_028565825.1 of Olivaichthys viedmensis. Lineage (NCBI taxonomy): Eukaryota > Metazoa > Chordata > Actinopteri > Siluriformes > Diplomystidae > Olivaichthys > Olivaichthys viedmensis. Next base: position 10,079,380 of record JAOUQW010000014.1, read on the forward strand.
TCCCAAGTCTGTTTATGTGCCCCACGCATTGGCATTCAAGAAAGCTTACGCCATTAAGGTAGTGCCAACATTCTTTCTTTTTTTTTTTTACACAGTCCCTTTTCACAGTTTTACTCCTGCTGGTCGAGCAAGTAGCATTCAGCCTGCCTCTTGGTCCTATTACCCAATAGAAACGCAGCAAGAAGTCACGGAGGCCGGACAAGGTGGTGACCCCAAAATCATCATGTTCGACTGAGGTGGTAGGAGTGCGGGTGGTGTTCCCCGACCCCTCCAGTATAAGCTTGTCTTCCACGCTCTTTCAGAAAGCGGGAACTGAGGAGGAGCTCGACGCCAAGCTGACTCGCAGAGTTCAAAAAGCAGCGCGCAGGCAGGCCAAGCAGGAGGAGCTGAAGAGGCTGCATCGCGCACAGGTTTGTGTGTGTTTGAGATTGTTGGTAGTCTGGATAATGAGCATAAGTCTGTGGTGCAGGGGCTGTTAGTGGCAGGGGAGAGTAAGAAATGTGCCAAGAGCTGTGCAAATGTGCAAAGTTCTGCTCAGTCTCTGCTGTTTTAGGCAGTCTCCTGCTCAGACTGCTCAGTCTCCGCTATTGTCGGCACCAAATACATTCAGAACCGTGACGTGGATGTTGCCCTTATGCCAAACATAATCCACAGTGAAATCTCCATGTTGGTTGCTAACTAACTTGCTAACTTTCACCTCTATGTGGATATTGTTGGCAAATGTGACTACAGTCTGAACCAACAAACCGGATTTGGTCACTTGTAATTTGCGATGTGGACATTTTTCTAGATGGATTTAAGAAATAAATCAGATTTGCCCTGCAGTGTGAACAAAGCGTTATAGAAGGACAATGTTGTATGTAAATATACAGTATATTTCTACATTTCTGCTGACTGTAATTGCTATGTCACATGTTGAGTAATTGCCTTTTTTTTGTGTGCATTACTGAGATTATGATCATTTGAATCATGACACTATCAGCATGTAACCTTGTGTGTGCGCACATTTTTGTGTGTTTTCATAGATAATCCAGCGTCAGTTGGAGCAGGTGGAAATGAAGCAGAGGCAGTTGGAGGAGAAGGGCATTGCTGTGGAGAAGGCTCTCAGAGGAGAAGCAGGTATCACCTGTCTTTCTCTAATTGATTGGCAGTGCGAACCCGGTGTGCTCTGTTTATCATGTTACTCAACTGTGTGTGTTTGTGTGGAACACATCAGCATCTCTGTTCATCAAACTTCTCAAAAATACATTTGCATTGGCATTCAATTTAGTGCCAAATGGGTCAAACATCGGCTCAGAGCTGTATATCTGTTTTTTTTTTTTGTATGAATGTGTGTAAACCTGGACAGTTGTTTGCTCACTAGTATGTCCTTGTTATAGACTACTGGGAAGACTCTAGTGCCGCAGACCTTCTGGACATACACCTGGGTGGTATGTAGCTTAACCTAAGCAGAGTCAGGCTAACAATGCTAACAAGCCAACTGATTTCCTTGTTACAGAGAAACATGTTTTGCAGTGGAGAGATGGTATGAGCTCAAAATCCTACATTTGTTCCCCTTCATCCTACTCATTGTGGGTTGAGTTACTTTTAGTATGGTCTTAGCTTTCAACTAAAATGGCTACCGCGGCTAACAGCAAATAAAGGCATGCTAACAGGCTCCTGATAGCTTTCATTCGCAAATAAGTTTTTGGAGATATGACTAATTGTTTGTGTGTACATGTAGTTGTGTGTGTGTGAAGCTTAATAATTAGGACAAAAAAAAAAACCGTTGTGTGGAAAAAGGAGATACACGATTCATTTTGTCAGTCATCATCAGACATCAAGTGTTGAAGTTCACACTTTTCCTCGTCTCTTTGTTGGCCTCTTTTGTGGCTAAATCACACGATGGCTGCCTCAGCAGTTCAGTCAGCGCCGTCTCAACCCGTCATCGTTTCGTCTCATTCTCGTTCCTATATTCTATTATTCTGTCCTCCTTCTCTTCTTAGTGTCCCCCTCTGATGTCCCTGAATCTTCCCTCCTTTCTTTTTTTCTCTTTTTCTGTCTTCCTGTGGTGGTAGTTGAGCCTTTTCTCGGTTCCCCCCGTAGGAGACCTGTCTTCCTCTGTCCTTGTTGTTCCCCAGAAGGTAACTGAACCTCCCTCCTTTCAACCTCTAGGCAAATCTCTCTGGTACAGATGCCACCTTTAGTCCTTATGCAATTTGTATTTAAAGCTGCTGGGTGTAGGATTTGGGAATTTTCACTATCGTGGGCCTTTTTCCACCGTGTGGATTAATCTGACGGCTGTGAGTGGCAAGTCAATACACATTCAGAGAGAATTTAAGGTTGCTTCCCAAACCGCACTAAATAGTATATCTAAATAGTAATGACACCATTGCTGTACTCGCATACTATTTAGTACAGTAGTTTGCGTTTTTAGGATGCGGCCCAGTTAAGGAAATTCAAGTAAACTCAAAACCTCTCGCCTTTAACAAGAGCTTGTATGTTAGTTAGCAAGCTAACGTTAGCCGGCTAGCTCGCTGCCATCAGCTCTGTGTAAAACTGGATTTATTTGTAACACCGGCAGCGATTTTTCGCATCACGTTGCTCAAATCGCTCTACGCTGGTCGCTAGTGTGCGTTCCTATCTTTAGTTTACTGCCAGTTGCCATGGTTTCCCTGGTAGCGCCAGACTAGTGCTAATGGCCACACAAACGACATATCTAGCTACAGAACATATGCAACACCACCCATTTGGCCACAAATCAGTTGTCTTCCTGCTAAAATAAAAACTCTATAGTCTATAGTGTCAGAAAGACCCGAAAACGTTTGCTCTTCGGCAATCGTTGCCGCCTTTTTGCGGCAAAAAACACCGCCATCATTCTATTTTGGGTAAATCAAACACTTAAGCCTGTAACAGCACAGGGAGTCTCAGCGGGTGGTCTAAAACTAAGCTGCGACTAGGAATGAGTATCTGGAACAAAAAAACACGGCTGATGTTTCACTGTATGGGGGTAAAAGAAGCGTAACACCGCTGTCCCTCACTCCCATTAGTAGTCACCACATTGCTTCATTTCTCACTTGCATAAAATTAAACTTTGCTCCCCCCGCCCACTTCGCGTCGCTAACGGTCGTTCCGCCTCTTGTCATTCCGCCTCTTGTCGTTCCGCCTCTTGTCGCTGTAGATCGCCAGTTCACGTTGAAAATGAATGACTTCCGGCCGCTTTGTTGTGTCGCTGCCGGTGTGAGCGCAGGGTGAGGTTAGGGCATGATGACATATCGTGACCTTAGTATTATATAGGGCAGTGGTGGCTCAGTGGTTAGGGCTCTGGGCTACTGATCAGAAGGTCGTGGGTTCAAGCTGCCACTGTTGGGCCC
>JAOUQW010000014.1:10146774-10159276 GCA_028565825.1 Olivaichthys viedmensis
TTTTACAGCTTTCTACAAATGATTTGAAACCTAAAGTGCATAAACACTAGAATCATATTACAATTATTTTATAGATGATCTGAAACTAAATGGAGTTTATATCACTGAAAACATCGATTCCACACTTTTGAACGCTGGTGTACATTCTTTTTTATTATTAACATCCTATGATGCACTATTCGGCCGTTTTTGGTACTTGTGATGAACATCTGTGAGACCTAACACACTAATTTATATAATTTATATTTCTTTGTCTTGGTTTTGTCCTATGGGTGTTGCAAACTCTTGCACTGAGCTGTATTTATTTGGCACTGTGGGCATGTTAATAATGTCATGGCAGTGTAATGTGTTCTGTCAGTGTAACATCACTGTTGCTGTGACTTCAGGAGACTTGCTTGACTGGTATCAGGACGCTGATTCAAGACTGGATTGTTCTGAGTCCATACCATGTAGTGTGGTTAAACTGCAAAGCAGCTTATGGTTACGAATACCTCTTCACCAACCTGGGACAGGAATTTAACACACAGGTTAGTGTCTCTTACAAATCCCTACAAAATACTAATAATGAAGGAAAAGAAGCAATAAATTAGATATGTGGCTAAACAATTGGCTTTTTTATTTATTTATTTGTCAGTAATTGAATATCTCCGTTTTGATGTAGGTTCATGTGAACAGTTTGGATATGTACAGAAAAATGCCAGAGATCCTGGATCATGTGACCATCGACAGAGCCACACAGATCCACGCCTGCAGGCACCCCAAGGCATGTTACACTTCCTACCCTACTATTCTTCCCTCCTAATGTATACCAGTGTGGAGCTGAGTATTTGTAATTCTGGTTCTGTGACAGGACGATGAGCTCTTCAGGGCGAACAGACTGCCCTGTGGCTCTTTAGCTCCGGATGGCACACCCCTGCGCATTATCAGCATCAAACCTTCCACCATGTGGTTTGGGGAACGGACCAGGAAGACCAACGTCATTGTCAGGTACCATAAGACATGTTTTAAAACAAAGATGCTAGACGGGTCCTGAACTGGCCACACTGTAACAGATTTTATTTATGTAAAGCAGCGTGAACACCTCCAGGTGCTGAGTTTGGTACCTCTTTAAGAGTGCACAAAACTTTACCTACCTAGTAGGTGCACTTAACAGGCTGTCGTACCGTGCATACAGTCGAGTGCAAAAGTTTTCACACCCTTAGGACAAGAATACAAACAAATTATTTCACACCTTTGCACATTTCTTCTTGACATATCTGTTATAATACGTCAAGAAACTTTTGCATTTGGATATAGCTAAGGTCTAAGTTGTATTTTTAAGTCTACAGTTGTACTTTTCAGGTTCATGAAAGAAACTGCACTCTGAGTACAACCACATTATCATGAGAGGAGGCAGTTCATTGATTAAAATAGGCCGGGCTTCCCCCCTCCCCCCCATTTATATCGGATCATCGGATTACACTGACACAAGCGCAGATTTATGGTACTGCTGTCTCTGCTGCACTCCTGACTAGGTTTTGACCATCGTTACGAAAGTCTCCGTGCCAAACTTCAGAGAGAATGTATGGTTGATTGTGGATTAGCGACATGGAAGTATTTCGAGACAGAGCAGGTTATACCTGAGCTCCTTATTCCATAACATATAGTCTATTTAAAGGTAGCATGCTGGCTAATACATTAGCTAATACATCTTTAGCTTCAGCTTAAACCCCGGCCTAGACAAATATTCGTGAAATGTGATGGAAACCATTAAAGCCAGAATAGCTGAACTTCAGGGGAACCAGCTAACTCTACAGTTAATAAACCTAAATGGCTTCCTATTGGTCATATTATTCAGCTCTACTACATAGAGTGTAGAAGCCACCATGTAGTGGACATGGGTAGGAAGTAAGAAGCTATTTTGGACTCGGCCTCCCATCTGGTCGGACGATCACCGTTACCATAGAAACAGCCGTAAGGAAGATTGGTGTGGTCAAGCCTTGTTATGGAGATATGCGCAGTAACCGGAACAACACGTTTTTTTTGTGTGTTATATGAGCCGAAGAGCACAAATTTATTTATGCCGTTCATGTCAGATTTTAAGGCAGTTTTTGAAACGTCAGCTTGGTTATCATGCTTTAGCAGGCCTTCAGTTACACTGATGAGGTGTCCCTAATGTTTTATTGACTCTGTGTGTATTAGGTTATTACTATTCATATACGCTTCAAATAAAACCATCTTATTGTAACTCGTCTGTTTTCAGGATGGGTGGAAGCTCCTACAGGGCTTGCTTCTCTTTTCATTCCTCATACGCAGAGGTGAGAAATCCCTTTCAGAAATGATGACAGCATTACACAATGTTTGTATTAATTAGGCCTGGTCACTGTATGTCCATTCCTCTATAATTAGATCAAGGATTTCCTCTCCTACATCAGTCCTGTTCATATTTACCCGAATGTGGTTCCACTGGGCCGAACAGTGGAGGAAGTCACTAACCTGTAAGTTCTTTTTTAAATTATTTTTTTACAAAACTGATTTGTTTTCCTGTGGAAATTTCCTCTGAAGCACGGTCCGAGTTGATCCACCTGTTGAGACTTGGTGCTTAAACCGAGTGCTGTTTCTTTTTTTTCAGACTGAATCTCATGTGCAGAAAGCGCTCAGGAAGGACAGAGGTCACCTACAAGCCTCTTGGGAAGCTGAAACGAGCCAGAATAAAGTCCACATCACAAAGTAATTACAGTATATCCCACTGACCGTTCTTCTCACTGCACATGTGCCTTACCATAATCTGTTGTTTTATTTGTTTTACCGGTTACCTAGTTTAAACCCTGGGTCTTATAGAATAGAATGCTATTTATTGTCACATGTACAGTACAGTGATATGCATATCCCAGCATGTTGGTAAGCTGGGGTCAAAGCGCAGGGTCAGGGCCTGGCGCCCATGGAGCAGGGAGGGTTCAGGGCCTTGCAGTGGCAACTTGGCGGTGCTGAGGCTTGAACCCACGACCTTCTGATCAGTAGCCCAGTGCCCTAACCACTGAGCCACCACTGTCTTCAGCAAGGATTCACAAATACTAATAATAAACTTATTTATGGATCAAAGACGAGAAAATTATGACTGACTTCAGTGTTGTCTCATAATACGTATTAAGGAAGAAATAAAGTTCTAAAGTGCAAAGACGTCATTCAAAAAAAGCGTCAAATGAAGACTGGATATATAAATATAAATATATGATCTGTTTTTTTTTGCTGGTTTGAAAACCCGTTTCGTCCTAACTTTTAAATTCAACATGATGTTCTTTATACTTATATGAATTTTTTTATTTATTTTTTAAATTCTGGGTATCCATAAAAATGGTCATAAATAGCTTTACTTATGATAATTCCTAATGACCTTAAATGCTAATACAAGTGGATTTGAACAACACATTTGAAAGTAAGGATCGAGATCTAAAGCTGCTTTGTGACGATGTCTATTGTTAAAAGCTCTTAACAAATAAAATGGAATTGATTTGAATTGAAAGCGTGCGTCACTTCATAGACCTTGCGAAAAAAGTTGTATTGTGTGTTCTGTGTCTCAGACTCGGACAGTGATGAGGAGCTGTTTGGTGAGGTTGCCGTGGCACCTAGGAGAATGAAGCTTGCCTTGGATGAGGAGCAAGAGCATCATAGCCCTGAAAAATCACATCTCGATGACCAAGAAACACAAGTTCTACCAGTGCTGGAGCCCTCGATCCAGACTACATCCAACTACATGGACTGCACAGAGTCCAACGATGATGATAATGGCGATGAAGACGACATGGAGGAGGTATCCAACACTAAAACCGATGCGCTTCCTGCATGTCACCCATCTGGTGATGCCCCACCTACTCCATCTTGCTCAGGAATGTCTCCGCCCCCTCCAAAGACAACTCCGCCCCGCTGGACTACGTTCTTCACAGCAGAACCAGCTCTAACCGATGACAGCTGTGAGTTGGAGAACAGTCAGAACAGCCAGACTCAGTCGACTGATCGCACAACGTCCCACTCACCCGAACTCTTCGATGACGACGAGTCCGAGTCGGGTCACGTGACATCATCGCAGTCTACGTATGTATCAGAGGCGGACATGGAAAGCCTCAGCCAACTCGACACTATGCCTATCCAAGCAGAGCTCAGCAAGCTACGCAACACAACGCACACGGAGAACGGTTGTCATCGGCCGGTCGACACGGCACCAGCTTCGAGTGACAGTTGCCAGGACCAATCCGATGGAGCGGGCCGCACAGAACCAATTTCAGACTCGCAGGTGTCATCTGATTTTGATCTGCCGCTGACTCCGGACTCGAAGACCCCACAGCCGGAGGAACTGAAGGAGCTGTACAGGAAGTTGGCTGCTGGAGAGGATGTAACCACCAAAAATCATCAGCAGGGTTCAGTCTCATCAGTGAGCCAACAGCTAAAATTATCATCTTGCCAAATTAACAAAACGAATTTGGATCCTCGTACCAAGAAATAGGTGGCCATGTATAAAACACTTGCTTTAAAAGCAGCAATTATTGTATTTTGAATATAAGAAGAGGATAAATGTACGAGTTGCTATGCGCTTACCATTCCAAAGCACAAGTTTTTCATGAGCTGATCAGGCACCGGTGCCTTACATATTTAGGTACAGCCTTTATTAATTGTCGAATGAAATGTAATGATATTTAGGCGATGTGTTAATTCTACAACCATATAACCTCAAAAGAATCTACGGTATTGTGAACATATGAAGCCTGTGTATTAGTCATGTTCAGATAAATGTTACTACTTCAGGGGTGTTGTTCATAAGGCTACATGAAACCTACATAAACATTTATAAAGGCTGCTTTTGTCAATGTTGATGTCAAGTTGACGTAACAGATTTTTGTTGACATAAGGTTATGAGACTTTCGGTGTTGACTTAAGTTAGAACATCATGACAACTGACTTTGTAGCTCAGTGTACTTTGGTATGTCAGTCACCATTATGTGACACGTCAACCATCAAAACCAAACACTCTTAATTCAGAGTTAGAGAAAACATACATAAATCTTGTGAGCAGAAATATGAAACTCACATTACTTAAGAGTCGGCGAAAACCTGCATAACTGTTCGTGTCATCTTTTGCAAGCGCTTTTGTTCATTTTTGTAATTAACCTCACTTGGCAAGTTATGTCATTCTGGAAAGTGTCGTAACACAACCGTGTCACTCGACAAAAGGAGCCTTTATGACAGCTTACTGTTGGAATAGGCCTACGAACACGGTCTTTAAGTAATGTTACTGCTTATTTGAACACAAGTGTAAAGACGTAAACAGACTTCTGTATTTCATTCTACAACAATCAAACCTCACTAAGTCTGCTTTATTTTTACATCGATTAAAAAATCAAATGTTATAAATGTCCTCACTGAAGCCTGTTTCAGTCTTTTTGCATCATATGAAGCCTGCATGAATACCACACTAACCTCATACTACTGCATCTGCTGAAGGATGATGGTATCAGTAAACCACACACACACGTTATGCAGGTCCCCTTTGAAAAGGAAACTTTAAAACAACAGTTTCAGCGCATGACTAGAACTCCATCAAGGCATTTAACTGCAGCTGTTGGGTGAATGTATGCAGTAAGAAAGTGAGGACTCAGGATTTGATCACATGCATGTTTCTACTTAATTAAACTGGATTTGTCTGGTTAAAGCAGCAGAACATCCGATTCCACTGAATCAGTCTGCAGTCACGCTTTCTTTTAGCTGCACTGCACATTAGTGGACCGTTTTTAACTTCCACAACATCTGACATTTACAGGTCAACCACGAATAGCTTAGAGACATTTAATGGAAACAAAAACAGACAAACAAAAAAAGTTTTCTTTAAACGTCAGTGTTGAGGAAACCGCAGCTTATGTGATCAGGTTTTCGACAGGTCCCCACACAGTACAGGTGTTGTGGTTACTATAGTAAAATATGAATGTATGACAGTTTCCTATGACGCTGCCGCAGCTGTTTCTATAGTAACAGCCTCCGATCTGCCGCTACCTTGCTCTGTGCAAGTGACGTGCAGTGAGCCGTCCCTGAAAAGTAAAAAACAAAACACACACACAAAGCTTGGATTTAATAATACACCACTACTGTGCTTCTTACGCATTTAAACCAAGTGTTATAAACGTTATAAGTAGGTTCATTGCATGGAAAACGTTACCTCTTCATTGTAACCACTGTGACAACGTCATGCATCTCCTCCTTGGGCTCCAGGTCCCGAAGAACAATCTGCAAGACACAAACGAGAGACATTATGAAATTTTAAATACAGTGTGTAAATGAGCCCGTGGTGTAATCTAAAGGAGTGTGTGATGAGGACAAGGGAAGGACCTGTGCTAGGGGTTTCTGGGCCTGATACAGCTCCAGACACACTGATGCCAGGTTGCCGGCGCCATGTAGCGTGTGCTGGCGGCGGGCAGGGAGGGGAGTACCAGACGGAAACAAAACCGTGAAGACATCCTCCCCAGAGTCGTCCACTTCCTGTGAGATACGAGAACATGATCAGTCAGGCGAGAACATCATATCCACCGTTTCAGGAATCAAAAGCGTAGAAACCGATAATGTGGGAGCAGTAACTCAAAAGGCGACAGGATTTGTATAAATCTTGAAGACGTCTCACCACGGGTTCGCATTTATAAACGAGATAACAGAACTCAGATACGAGAAGACTGGAGAGAAGCACATACCTGAATTTAAGACAAACACGATCAAAATATTGGAGAGAATTTGCATAGAAAAATTAATGAGGCATTTCATCACACCATTGATCAGCGCAAAGTATACACACTTAAGCAACAGGCTAATTATTCTCTCCATTTCTGCCCATCGCTACAACTCTTCTGGGAGAAATTTCAAAGTAAAATTTAAAATAATAATAATAAATATAAAAAGAATTTTATGTACCCAGAAAATGTTATTTTAGGAATCTCGCCAATAGAAAATGAAGCAACAATAAAGGAAATATTAGAAATAAAAAGAATAACGTATAAAATAAAAAAAATCAAGAAAAGGAATCCAGGTAAAGATGGATTAATGTCCAAGAAGAAATAAACTGAATCAAACATATAAAAATTAAAAACGCAGATGCAAGCCAACCCTACCCTTTCATTTATTTTAGCACTTTTTTAAAATAACTACTAAAACATTTTGGGGGAAATATTGCAACTTGTGAATACTAAAAATATAGGAACACAGTAACATAATTAAATGAATATATTGCAATAAAGTACTACTACTACTACTACTACAACTAATAATAATAATAATAATAAAAGGAAGACGTCTCACCACTCATGAATGGCAGAATAGCATAAAAGGTTACATTTCAAGATGACCTGGGACGTCTGAAGGTTTTCAGTGTTTCTCACTCACCTTGACCAGGATGTCACTGGCACAGCAGTCCACAGTGATTGAGTCCTCATCCAGGACCAGGCTCTCCTTGCCCACCAGGATGCCCGCCTGCATGGCTGCGCCCACCGGGATCACCTCGTCAGGGGGGATGGAGCAGAGCAGCTCCACGTCCTGGAAAAGGTCTTTGATCATCTGCTGCAGTTTGGGAATCCGGGCCGAGCCTCCGCTCAAGACCACCTGCGATACAGATTACAGGGTCACGGATGTTGCCGTGAGCAATGCACTGCATCCTGAGAGTCACCGCCTACACTGATGTGCGATCAACATGAGCTGTCGGGAGTGGGCAGCATTTCTGATACATGTATTCGAAATACAAAATACTGTAAACACAAACAAATTGGCGATCATGCGTAGCACCATCACGTAGCAACTGGTCGTACTGGATTTTCAATTAGTCTTTAAAAGATTTCACATGATCGGTAATGTCCTTTATTATTCATCATACTTTTTGCTAACCGGCAGGCAACACTACTCCTGGAGAAAAATAAAACAGTAGGTTAACATTCAAGAAATTTAAGAAAGCAAAGAGACAGTATTAAACTGATTAACTCTCCATGATTTAGTGTGGATCACCAGTGCGGTTTCTGAAGGAGACGAGCAAAACTAACCCTTACAAAGTTTAGGGTTTTTTTTTTTTTTTGGTTGCAGTATTTTCTAGTTATTTTGTATCATGTAGCAAATTACATTTTGATGTATTTTTGCCCATCCATGATGGGTGTTAATTTAGTTGACCATCATGAAAACAAAAAATTAAACGATAACTAAATAAAAATTCGCCCCGGTGCTTAAAACTATGACAAAACGTAACATTTTCCTCAACGAAAATGTCAAATGGTTGATTGGACAGAAGGCTGAATCTGAAATGGCTCCCTATTTGGCATATAGTCTGCTGTAAAGGGTGTAAAAGCCACAGACGACCCACTATATAGGGAGTAGGGATCCATTTCCATTTTTTTATAAACATTAGCAACCTTTTCTCCACTGTAGCAACGTTATTTGTGTGATTAAATGTTTTATTCCCTCTAGAAAAGCCTAATATAGCTAGCTAATAATATGCTAGCTAAAACTAGCATACCTAATGAAACCCCACTGAAGTCATTTATGTGGGCAGGTTTATTTCAATTTTATGCACTGTAATAAATGTGCTCACTGGAGTACAGTTAATAAACGCACCCCTGAAGGAGCTGCACAGTTTTTATTAAGCCACTGATGGCAATGTGCATTTGTAAAGCAATCTGGCGCCCCTTTAAGATGGAATAAAACGGGAAATGTATGCATTTTCTCTTAAAAAGAAACTTAAAAAGAACCTATTCGGGGAATTAGCAAAACAGACTACAATATTTAGTCGTTTTCACTGACAAGAACTGTTTGATTGCTGTAGTTTTTCATCACCTAAAACAATAACCAAATGACTGAAATATGACTATAAAACTTGTGGATTTTTTTGACAAAAAGACAAAACGAACACGATCCCTCGTGCTTGCAATGACGGATTTACTGTCAGCATTATTTAAATCCATGTGCGTTATACAAAATAGTGTTTTCCACCAGGACATTACAGTGGCCTTTTTTTTAAATTTACTTTTTCCTTATTTCAGCTCTTTCTAAATGTCCTGCTGCGTTAGAGCACTACCGAGTTCCCTAGCACGCTCATCGGACTCCACACATGAAATATAAACCTGAATGCCTCACCACTGCACTGCCGAGTTGTTCTTTTATTGGTTTTCACTTTATGGGTGCTTTTTAGTTGAATTACAAAACATTTGGATTCACCTCGCAGGGCAATCATTCTGCGTGAAAACGATCACGGCTCCCCCTAGTGTTTACTACCTGGTTGACATCTGAGGTGGAGAGGTTGACTTGCTCCAGGAGTTTTCGGATTGGCTGGATGCTCTTACTGAACAGGTTTGAGCAGATCAGCTCGAAGCGTGCTCTGTGAACACACAAGACGTTTTGCTCATCATCATGCTTAGGCATTACGCGGACGTGTACGTGTAAAAGAAGTACTCACCTGGACACGTTACACTCAAAGTCCATGCCATCATAGAGCGAGTCCACGAAGCAGTTGGAGCTGCCCAGTGTGGAGAGGGTGTGTTTTGCTAGATCAGCGCTGTTCATCAGCTTCATCATCGCCCTCGGGTTACCGCTTACATCTTGTTTATACGACCTGTGAACCACACACACACACACACACAATGAGCTCCAGTCAGCGCACGCGCACACACACACAATCAATAGACGAAGCTCCATATGAGCAGCATACTGACTTTTTGAACTCGCCAGCCAGATACTGAGCCAGCGCCTGTGTGAAACTCTCTCCTCCAGTACTGTGGTCTGTGTGTGTGGCGAGCACGCGGTACACCCCGCTGTTCACCTCCAGAGCCGTCACACTCAGCGACGTACCGCCAAGCTTATACACCAGCACATGGCTGAACGAAGGAAGAGGAATATCAAAAACATCAGCTGAAAGCATGATTCAATTAAAAATAAACTTCTAATTATAGTAGAATAGTATTGTGTAGTAAAGTATTTACGATACAATTTAGGAATGAGTGATATGGCGAAAATATCATCACGATACCTGAAGGCATATATAATCATTTACTCTGTTGCATTTCCTCAAGTAGCTTTTGGAATACATTTGTGCTCATGAGAGTAGTTTTAATTGGGGGTACTCAAGTAAAATTTGTAAAGACAAAGACGGCATTTTATTGGGTTTATAGTGCACGCGTAGTGGAGCGCTACAGCTAATGTTCTCTCTGTCTGTGGGAACATAAAATTAAAGGCTCAAAAATATTCAAATGCCATCTTTTAAAGGAATTTGACAGCCCTAGTCCATGATAATGCTAATATTAGCCATGCCATCTAGCTGATAAGCAAAGAATGCTATGCATAACGTTCACAGACGAGAGGTGTAGGCTACTTTCAGTATGATCTAATACATATGTTAATACACAAGGTTAAATTTTTGCCTCTATTTATTTACTAGTTCTTTTTACTAAATAATTACTCAAACAGTTATTTGGATGACCACTTTTGCTTGAGTATCTTTTTTTTTTTTTTTTTCCTGCTTAAGTAACAGGACCTCTGTTCATTACATGACGTCTATTGCGCGCGTGTGTAACACAAGCGCGGAGACTCTGTACCTCTTCCCTGATGGAGAGTCCTGGCCGATACCGTAGGCCAGAAGGGCAGCGGAGGGTTCATGGATCAGCCGGAGAACGTTGAATCCGGCCCCCTCTGCAGCGTTCCTGAACCAAAACAGCACGAGAGTGCAAAACATGCAGTCACACCGAACAAAATGGTTGATCATTCCCTGTTTTTCAATACATTTACTAGACTCGTACCTCAATGCGTTTTTCTGCATCTCACCAAACTCAAAAGGCACTGTGATGACAGCGTCCTTAACGTCAGAACCCAAAGCCGACTGAGCCGTCTCTGCAGTCAGGGGGGACACTTCCTTCAGAATGACAGTAATGTACCAAAACAGAAATCTGACACAATGTTTTACAATTCAAACGTCCTTACCTTTCATTTTGTGGAAGATCAATTTGGCTACGTCTTCAGGAGACACGTACTTTGTCGTCTCCCCCGTGTCAAGTTCATACATGGGCAAGTCACCTTTGTTGACAATCTAAAGTTGTGAAGGAGAAAATGGCCAGTGAATAATAAGGTTGTGTAGGTAAATATGTAAGTATTTAGCCAAGATCTATGGTATTCCTTTCTTTGGTTTTACAGTTTTACACCATTTCCAACTTCTGTATATACACCACTAAAGTGAACTGAAGATCAGGAATACACCCACTGTGCATTTGCTTTCTTCCCTGTGCGCCTGAGCCTCTTGGTCATCATAGCTGAGGGAAGAGGACATTTATTTTCCAGTCTTGGATTATAAAGCAGCACAAAGGCATATGCAATCAGTAAAATGAGCAATGAGCGTTATGGGAGTTTAAAAAGCAAGCTACGTGTGATAAAAGCGTAAAAAGTCAGTCCAGTACGAAACACTCAGCAGGCTTTTGAGTTCCTTGCTTGAACTTGGTGCTTATATAAAATAAAATAAAGTGTTATTTGGAAGCAGGAAAGAAAAACGTGCTGTATAAGATGCGAGACGAACCCTCTGCCGAGAATCTGCTTCACTTTCACCACAGTATTGGCTGCGTTCCTTATTCTGCCCTGCTTCGCTGCAATACCAACAATCTGCGGAACATAAGTATCACAAGGCTGAGTCCCTTAATAAAGGAAAATCACATGCTTTAGTTCAACAGCAAAGAAATAAACATAGCATTTTTTTATATAACGTAGAAGTTTACAAGACTTGAGAGAAAGAAATGTGATGGGTCGTCCTCCCCACACTAAATTAATGGATTAGGGTGGAGGAAAGAAAAATAGAAAGAAAGACTGCAAAAGCGTCACAGAAGTGCACACAAGAACGGTAACATCATTCATATGGATAAACAACACATCATCTTGCACGTTTTATCATTCATTCATCTCCAGCAAGTGCTTTATCCTGGTCAGGGTCACGGTGGATCCTGGGAATACACCCAGGATGGGACGACCAATCCATCACAGGTAGCACACACACGGCATCTGGGCCAATACTGGCCTGAAACACGTGAACTCAGGACACAACTTGTCTTAAAGCATGCCACAAATACGCATTTGATGTTTCGCATAAATGAGCAACAGAAGTTTACAGAGAGTCACTCGGTCACCAAGAGGATGTCAGTATCGGATCAGTATCAGCCGATACTCAGAACTGAGCGACGGCTGAAAAGTATTGTCGCGAAAAAATGGAAAAAACGAGATCGGGACATCCATCATTAAGTAGTCTATGACTCAAAGATTTGTGCCTGCACTTTACCCAGGCATGTGGATTCAGCAGCCTTTTAAAGAACGAATGTTTAAACGTTTTTAAAATAGCTTTTGGTGGCTGATGCATGGCCGTGAACAGGAAAGGGGGGGGGGGGGGGGGGGGGGGAAAATGGGGGGCTTTTGTTGGGAAAGGGGGGGGGGAGGGGGGGGGGGGAGGGGAGGGGGTGAGGTTTGGGGGGTGGGCTATCAAAAA
>JAOUQW010000014.1:10162557-10180537 GCA_028565825.1 Olivaichthys viedmensis
GCTGGGGGGGGTTTGTGTCGCTGCGGTGGGGGGCGGGCGCGTTGGGTTTGGGGGAGGGGGGGGGCGGGGGGGCGGGGGGGGGGGGGGGGGGGGGGGGGGGGGGGGGGGGGGGGGGGGGGAGAGAATCTGGAGGACTTGTATCGTCATAGGATATCAAGAGTTGATGTTGGCTGAACCTGGCACACTTTTGGGTTTTAGTGCATTGACACCACTGTTCATGCCACCATTTATTTTCTTAAAAACCAAACCATGTAAGGCGTCTCGTCCCTCTCTCTGATCTTGGTGCTCTTGTACCGCTGAGACAGAGGGAGCCTGGTGCTGGGACATCAGTGAGTCAGTGAGTGAGTGAGTGGATCAGCCTGAGGAGCGTCTCACCTGCTCAGTGTCTCTGTACGCCACCACAGCTGGAGTGACTCGGTCCCCTGCGTCGTTGGCCACCACATCTGCTCGCCCATCCTGAGGGAAAGAACAGGCTAACTAACCAACTGCTCAATGCAGACACACCTGACCTGACTTCATCTCAACAGAAACCAGATATAACGTGACATTAGGACATGAAAGCATGTCGCATGTCGCACTGGAGCCACAGAAATCCGGCTATTAGCCAAAATGCTAACTAGCTAACTGGCTAACTTTGTTGAGTACTTAGCTAGCCAGGCGAAAACAAAAGCAATGACGTGTTTTACGTGTTTTAACATTCTAACTCATGTTATTATATAAACATGTTTACCTTAAACACTGCAACACATGCGCACGTGTATCCAAAGTGTACGCCGATAGCAGCCATGCTTCCCAGCTAACTGATACCGGAATGCTAATGAGGAGAGGCGGGTTCTTCTGTCTTAACCAATAGCAGAGGAGTATTAAGATTTTAAAACTAGGCGGGTTCTTCTGTCTTGACCAATAGCAGAGGAGTATTAAGATTTTTAAAACCAGGCGGGTTCTTCTGACGCCGTTAGCCCGTGATTGACAGCGCCTTCAGCGAATTAAATCGCAGGAAATGGGCACACGCCAATGAATGAGCAGCGCTGATGGTGTGAACAGCTGATTGAGTGGGTGAAACTGGGTGCTGAAGTCCTGAGTCAAGGGTAGCAGCGCGAAGATAAGCGCAAGCAGATATGCCTTTAACCAGTACGACTGCCGTGCTTGGGCTTTTATGCGCTGTTCTCGCCGTTACCAATTCAGACACGTGCGAAGGTGAGGTCTAGACTGCGCATGCGCACGCGCATGTCAGAACAGAGCCTGGGTACACGTGAACGTGGCTCCCATGTGCATGAGGTGTGAAAGCAAAACGTGCATGAATGTCTTGGATCGGATATGCAATGTTAGTCATCGCACAGTTCAAAGCACTGAACACATTTAGGGGGATATACCTGCAAATGTACAAATACGTTGCATTGATAATGTATTATAAGTGCACTCATTGAAGAAGTACAGGTCTAAAGGCCCAATAAGCATTTGTAAAGCCAAGCGTCTGCACCCAGTGTCCCTGTGATGGACCTGTGTTTTGCATGCTATAACAGATACTTGTGATCAACAGCCATGCCACACGCTGCCTGCCACACGCCCTGGTTCTTGCCTTGACCATGTGTGGTGGAGTCATGATGTACACTACAGAGACAGCCACGTTATCCTGGCCCATACGCTATTTCGTTCTGGCCCAGTGTGCATCTGGTTCTTCAGCGCAGTCCTGTCGCTGGATCCGGGATCTGAGCCACACACTGCAGATTATGGGTGTTTTCACATATCGTTCGTTTTAAATGAACCATACCAATCAGTCCTCTTAAAGTGAACCTGAAAGGGAACCAGCTGCAAATGACCTCAGTGCTTTTGGTGTTCACAATATAAGTGGACTTAAAAGGGGACTCGGCTCTCTTTCTGGACATTTTATCACTGATGAGATCTCAGACCGCTTGTTGTTCACACCACAGCTTCTTTAGGACTCAGACCCTGGCTGTGCAACACTGAATTATGGGTAGTGTCATTCAAAATGGTTACTTTACATGTTGCTGTCATTTGGCTGTGGATGAAAAATGGAGAGAGCAAAAACAGAATTAAAGTGAAAGACCAGAAGCGTCTTGAAAAAGGAAAGCAACGAGGAGAGGACTTTTGTTGCAGAACCATCAAAACCAACTCATGTGTCATGCCATAGGCCTACTTGTGACTCTGTAGCTCTCATATGAGCAGTTGGTATAGACAAAATACATGCATAAACTATAATATTTTACAATAGTAATATACAGTAGCCATTGTTCCTGTCACTGACACATTATTATTATTATTATTATTGTTATTATTATTATTATTATCTGCGAGGTGACAGAAAACTGCTATGTATGAATGGCAAGCCTCAAGTTCTTTAGCCATAAAGCAAAACGTGATCATTTGTTTATATGTTGTGTTCACATATGCACAAAAAAACGCTGAGTAATCGATCTGAGACCACTTGGAACGCTGAAACGGACCAAGTCTAAAAACACTCGACCCAGCTCTGGCCCAGCCACTGCTATAAAATTGATACTGAAAGGCATGGCTCAAATCTATGCTATATACTGAATAACATTGTGATAATAAAACAGTTTGACACACATACTGTGCAAAGGCATGGGCTGATTTCCTGACTTGGTCCAGATTACGCTCATGATTACCATGCTTAAAACTAATTTAAATTAGAGTTCAATTTACAAGTAAGACGTACAAGTGTATATCGTGTTTTTATTTCATTTTAAAGCAACTTGTCATCAAATGTGAAAAAAACCCAACATTTCAGTAGTGGCTGATAAACCGTATTTGTCATATTGGTATTGACATATCAATATTTACATTATATCAAAACATAAATGTAATACCTTAAACTTCCAGGATCTGCAGGCCCAGACTTACATTCCTCACGCTCGTAACTACACACCTTTCCTACTAGTTTCCCTGTAGTTACTGAATGATTCATGGTGTTTACTGGGTAATATGTTTTAAAATGAATAACTGAAAAATAAACTGGGTTTTAGATTCTAAGGGGGTTTCTGCAACACTGTTAGAGCTTTCCACCGACAAGATGCTGGGTCTAGTGCCGTTCCATAATCTGGAACCGTTCCTTGAGTTTGCAACCACAAAATAGCCGTTTTTCAGCCAACAAAATTTATTCAGTTCCAGCACTAAAATGCTGCTGGTTTGGACCCAGGGGCGCGTTGGGCAGCATCATTTTGTCACCATGACAACAACTTGTGCAACGCATGGTATTTCCATGACCACTATTAAAATAAGACATGAACAGTGCTGGGGTTTTGAAGATTATTGCTGAAAAAATTAAATACTGCAGCCGAAATCAGTGGTCTGAGGAGCAATACACTTAGAATAAAAAGCTAGAAAGCTAAAAGCAGTAAAAACGTTTCTGTCGTTTTGTGTGTAATCATGGTCTTTGGCGTTGGCTCTGTATGTAGATGCTGAACGATTTGACTTTGGATGGTAAAATGTGTTCTCAAAAGCCAGAAATACAACTTGTAAAATGCAACGTTGTTATTATTTTTACACAGTGCAATAGGAAACTCCCACCGCTGATTCATCTGATTGCGTAATGGTTCTGTTTTCAAACCGGTAGAAATGCAGGCTGGTTATTAAAAAAGCTCCACTTTCCTGAACCGACATCGGCTCTAGCCTCCGTGGACCTCTACGCATTTTGCTCTATCACAATTTTAAACCTCAAATTAAAATCATAATTGAACAGGATGTTTTTTGAACAATTGGGCAAACATACTAATTTTGATGGGGTATAATCTACTTTACTGTAACAGATAAGGAACACAAACAGGATAAGGAAAACAGGAAACCATCTTCAGTCACCTTCCATCTTGAGCATCAATTGCTCCCTTAACAGCATAAAAACAACTGGAACAATTCCACAAGGAACTGTGGTTGAAAAACAAATGTGCAAAAAGCGAAATGTTGGTTATAACTTACCACACAGGAGGTGAGTTTGGAAGTTGCTGCCAAAGAAGTCTAGACTGCTCAAGTTTCAGAGCGAAGCATAGTATGAAGTATAATATGAACTACTTTTCTTTAAAATCTGAAGAGGATCCTATGCACTCCGCTTGGCTTAGGCAGAAAGAGACGTAAAGATACATATATAGATATCTTATAATAATCAGGGCTGAGTTTCCCAAATACATTACAGCACAAAGATCATTGTTAAATGGTAGAGCAAGCATCACATTGAGCACTCTCTCTACCAGTTAAGATGATCTTAAGTTTTGGGAAACTGGGCCAAGGCTGCTGGCAAGTGTAAATTAGTATACGATGCAAAATTTCTAGCATTTATTGGTGTGTTTGTGTGTGTGTGTGTGTGTGTGTGTGTGTGTGTTGTACAGTCTGTGTGGGATTTTTGGAGCACCTTTACAGGTCTCTGGTGGCCACTCATAGGGAGCTGTCCTCAGCACTTGTAGAGGAGGAGCTTATGAAAGCATGCGCTGAAGCTACAGGGAAGGAGAACCGCCTGGTATGACACACACACACACACACCTTTTTCTGAGACTTTTCTCATTCTGTACTTACTGTGTGCCTGTCTAACCTGCTCATCTCGGACACCTAGTGATTGGGATGCCTGCGTTCCAAATGATCATTAAAGATATATCAATATAAAATATTGTAAAATATTGTTTTTAAAATGTTTCACCTCAAGCAGTACTCAATTGCAATTATAAAAACTTCCTTGTCTATATGTGCTGCCTCAGTAAAGTCTCTATCGTTCCACTGAGGCAAAATCTAATTATCAATCACCTGCTCATGGCAAAAATATGAGCAACATAATTCAGATGAGCATGAAAACACATGAGTAGTGCTCCTACTAAATAGAGCTCTCTACATGTATAATTTTATTTTTTTTAAATATGAATAAAGATTAAAAAATGAGCATCTCTTTGGGCGGGTTGCACTAACAAGGATTAAATTAGTTTTAGAGCTAACCAAGGATTTGGAGGATCCAAGTTTATTTTACTTCAGGTTGTGTTGCATCACCTAATTTTAAAGACAGTTTAACAAATCAGCAATTAAAACCTTAACTTAGGCCTAGGGGCAGGGCGATCGGGGTGCTCACGGTGAAATTCCTGGATGTGGGACGGATCCAGAATGTCCACAGCCGGTACCCATGATTGTTCTTCCGGGCCGTAGCCTTCCCAATCCACCAGATATGATAGCCTTCCACCCCGGCGCCTAGAGTCCAAGAGTATTCTGACCATGTAAGCGATCTCTAACGGAGGAGGGGGCCCCATCCTGGATCTCCCTGACCTGTGGACGAGAACGTGTTGGTTTGAGTAAGGAAAGTGGGTGAAATGCGGTAGGTAGATGGGAGCTGTAAACAGTAAGATACTGGTGTTATTTGTCTGAGTATTTTGAATGGACCAATGAATCTGGGACTTAGCTTTTTTGAAGGCAGTTTGAGATGGAGGTTCTTGGTAGATAGCCAAACTCTTTGTCCTGGTACTAGCCGTGGTGCTGGTCGGCGTCGAATGTCTGCGTGGATTTTCTGACGTCTGACCGCCCGCTGAAGTCTGACATGGGTGGCCTCCCAGGTTTGTTCACTCCTTTTCATCCAGTCATTGGTGGCTGGGACATCTGAGGGATCTCCAGTCCAGGGAAACAGTGGCGGTTGGTAACTTAATACACATTGGAAGGGTGTCAGACCTGTAGATGCGTTGGTGAGGGAGTTTTGGGCGTATTCTGCCCAGGGCAGATAGCGACTCCAGTTGTTCTGGGAGGTACTGCAGTACGTCCTGAAGAATCTACTGATTTCTTGGTTCAGTCGTGTCACTTGTCCGTTGGCCTGTGGATGATACTCAGAAGTTAGGCTGACATTGATATTGAGCATCTTGTTAAAGGTTTGCCATACATGTGAGGTGAACTATGGCCCTCGGTCTGAGACTATGTCCTCAGGCAGACCGTATAACCTGAAGACCTGTTGGAAGATTACTTCAGCAGTTTCTAGGGCTATAGGGTGTTTGGGTAATGATACCAACCTGCAGGCCTTGGAGAAGTGATCAATACCATGACCGTGGTGTTACCTTTTCGATATGGGGAGGTTAGTGAGAAAATCTATCGCTATATGGGACCACGGTCGTTGTGGAAAGGGGAGAGGTTCCAGGAGGCCGGTGGGCAGCTGTCGGGTAGATTTTGCCTGGGCACATGAAGGACAAGAATCCACAAATTCTCTGATTTCATGGTTCATGTTAGGCCACCAAAATCAGTTACTCACCAGCCACTGGGTCCTCTGTGTGCCCGGGTGTCTGGAGTTAAGGGAAGTGTGTACCCATTGTAATACTTTCTGTCGTAGGGTTGAAGGAACATATGTCTTGTTCGGGAGGCAGGTTCTGTGGTGCTAGCTTCCTGAATGTTCTCCATAATTTCCAAACGGACAGGGGCCACTATACAAGAAGTGGGAAGTATGGGTTCTAAATATCTCCTGGCAGCATCTGGGTCATAGACTCGGGACAGGGCGTCTGCTTTGGTGTTTTTGGAACCAAGGTGATAGGTGAGAGTGAACCAGAATCTAGTGAAAAACAGAGCCCAACGGGCTTGTCAGGGGTTGAGCCATTTAGCTGACTTTAGATACTCCAGGTTACGATGATCCGTTAGTACAAGAAATGGGTGTTTGTAACCCTCGAGCCAGTGCCTCTACTCCTCGAATGCCAGTTTAAAGGCCAGGAGTTATCTGTTACCGACATCATAGTTCCTTTCAGTTGGGGTCAGTTTCTTTAAAAAGAACGCGCAAAGGTGTAACTTGGGCAGAGTGCCAGTCCTCTGGGAGACAATGGCCCCAACTCCTGATGGCACAATATGGGAGCACTGACAAAGTGTTGTTTGAGGGCCTGAAATGCTTGGATGGCTCCTTCGGGCCATTCTAATCTCCTTGGTTTCCCTTGCAACAGGTGAGTGAGTGGTGCAGCCACTGAACTGAAGTTTCAGATGAAACGATGATAAAAGTTAGCAACGCCAAAGAGCCTTTGAAACTCGTTGATATTTCCTGGTCGTAGCCACTCTTTGATGGCTTGAATTTTGTCCTGGTCCATCTTTACTCCTTGGGAGGAAAGAACATACCCTAGAAAAGCCACCTCGGTCTTGGTGAACTCACACTTTTCGGCCTTGACATCCAGTTGGTTTTCAAGGAGCCGTTGGAGTACTAGACGGACGTGTCTTACATGTTCCTCCCAGGTTTTGGAATATATTAAGATGTCGTCAATGTAGGCGATCACCCGTTGTCCGATCATGTTTCTCAATACCTCATTCACGAAAGCTTGAAACACAGAGGGGGCGTTAGCAAGTCCATATGGCATGACAAGGTATTCATAGTGCCCCCTAGTGGTGACAAAGGCAGTCTTCCATTCGTCGCCCTTTCTGAGCCGGATTAAATTGTAGGCACTGCGTAGGTCAAGCTTGGTGTAGTATTTGGCCTCTCAAAGTTGCTCAATGACCGCAGGTATAAGAGTCAAGGTATAACTGTACTTCTTTGTGACAACATTGAGGCCTCTATAATCTAAACTCTTTTCAACAAAGAAGGGTCAAATATAGCCATGTTGTAGTGGTTCTTCTATATACTCTTCCATGGCTGCTTGTTCAGGGTTGGAAAGGGGATAGATTCAGCCTCTATGAGGTGTTGACCCTGAGAGAAGATCTATGGCACAATCCCAGGGTTGGTGCAGAGGTAACTGGGCCACCCTCTGTTTGCAGAATACCTGATACTATGATGGAATTTGAGTTTCATGAAGAAATTGAGGACGACTCCACTGTCATGGATCTGCACGGAAGGGAAAGACAGGTGGGGCTCCACTGTAACAACTCCCCTTTTTTTCAGGAGATAATGGGATCGTGTGTGGACAGCCAATGGTACCCTAATATCAGATGGTCGGTTGCAGAAGCAATCACCAGTAGGGTGATTGTCTCCCCATGACATGCACTGAATTTCATCCGGATGGGAACAGTAGCACAGTTCACTCTACCAGAACCAATGGTTGTCCATCTAATGCTCTTACTTGTAAGGCTGGAGAAATGGGAGTCATGGGAATGGGGTGGAGGTTGACCAGTGTTTGGCTAATGAAGTTGCTGGCGGCCCCAGAATCGATTAATGCTGCAACAGAGATATTTTGTTCAGACCAGGACAAAGTGACTGGGGCTTCAAATGCACGATTCTCCAATGGAAGGTATGTAGGAGTACTCACTAATGGAGATCCGGCTGAATTAGGGCGATTGGGGCAGGACAGACTTACGTGGCCAGCTTTTCCACAGTATAAACACAATCTTCCTTGAATTCTTCTTTGTCTTTCCTCAGGAGTAAGTTTAGCTTGTCCCAACTGCATGGGCTCAGGTTGGTTGGACTATACGGGGAAGTTAGGGACTGAAATGGTGTTGAGGGGGAACATAACTTGTCGCTCCTGTAGGAGATTGTCCAAGGAGATAGCTAGCTGGATGAATTGTTCCAGGGTCAGTAAGGGACTGTGCTGAATGGTGTTGGATGTAGATCGAACAATGCATGAGGAAACTCTTACATTGATCGGGTGAGCCATCATATCTCTCTGGTTGTGCCACTAGAGACAAGTATGTAGCCGGAGAATGCACGTGCTTCGTGGGTGCCGCACTAGCTGACGCGCTAGCTGCTGTAGTCGATAATACCGGAAACAGGGTCAAAAGCCAAGAAGGTAATTTCATGAGGAAAATGCTCAGAAATGCGGACCATAAACTGAGGCAAGAATTCGCAATGAGTGTGTGTGTGTGTGTGTGTGTGAGTTCGGTATTTATGGAGGTGTGGTGATTAGGTAAATGTCCATCAGGTGTGCAGGCAGATTCAACAGAGTTAGTACTCGGGAGACTGAGCCCTCTGGTGGTGTGGCGTGTGCAAGTCAGGTGAAATCGTTACAAGCAAAAAGTATAATATGAAGCATAGTCCTATAGATTTTTGTTTTATCAAAGTTGTTGTTTTGGGGAGGGGATCTAGGAATGTTTGATTTTGTTAGGTAATGTTCTGACAACAGCTTTACGAAACTTTGTTACTTAAATGGAAGAGATTTAAAAGCAGGAATTGCAGGAATACCTCAGATTTGAAGGGCTAAATATTAGTAGTTACCTTAAGGGCTCATTTTCCTCCTCTCTCTATCTGTATGTCACTCTCTTAGTGTTATTACCTCGGAGCCTCCAGTGACGCAGCGGCGAAAGTGACCGGGGAGGTGAGTCGCCCCCTCAGTGCCCACGTCCCGGTGCAGAAGATTTGCCAGCGACTCCAGCACAGAGACCAGCAGATCTGTGAGCTCCGATATGGTACGACCCCGTGACCCCCAGTCACCCCCATTAACTGATCTCTCAGTGTTAGTTAAGGCAGTGTTGTTTATGGTTTCTCACTGTTGCATCATTTTAAAGAGAAAAAATATTTTCTGAAAATATATTACTGTTAAAGGAACAGTTTGGCCAAAAATTACATTTATACCATTTTCCACTTACCCCAAATCTAGTCGATCAGCTAGGACATGTTTGGTGTCTTTAGTTTTGCACTGGCGCTATAAGGCAAATGTGGCTAACAAGTAAGGGGAGTTTATAGCCACCAGTTTAGCATCATGCAAACAGAATGCCTAAATCATCACACACTCACCTCAAAAGACATCATTTGGCTCAGTCGTACCAGTTGTATTTAAACAGTTTTCTAAAATAGCAGAATAATTCCGTATTTAAAAAAAAGAAAACTCAAATTTGAACTATATTATCATCTGAATCACTTCTGGCGTACAATTCCACCGTTCCAACTTTATTTCACACTTTCTACTTGAGTCTGACACTTGCGTGGAGTGACACCAAATTATGTGCTAAAGAAGAACGTGATTCTGGCTTCAAGATGGCTTCTACGACTGTTTTTAGCTCTGCAACGTCATTTTGTCCACAGCTTCAGACATCACATAATCGAGTTTAAGATACTGACTAGTTTGAGGCGAGTGTTTGATCTAGGTATCTAGGTATATGGTTTGCACAATGCTAAATTAGTCGCTACTTTTTAGCTACATTCGCCTTGTGGCTTCAGTGCAGAACTAAAGAAGCAAACATGTCCTGGCTGATTGACTTCATTTGGGGTAAGTTTGTGTAAATTTCATTAACTCCTTAAACTTTCACCTTATTATTCAGTTATTCATCTTGAAGCTTATTATTCAGTAACTACAGTGTTTGCCTGCGTTCCAGAGCATCAGGTGCTGGACTGGAGCCGAGAGGCTCTGTCTAAGATGCGGGTGCTGGAGCTGAAGCGAGTGTTGGCCTCGTGGGGAGAGGAATGCCGAGGATGCCTGGAAAAGACCGAACTGATAGATCTCATCCAGGAGGTGGCCCCCAAGCACAGCCCGGCTCAGCCCGGCACACATTCAGCTGAGCTCTGAGGGCCTCCCAGGCAGCTCCATGCTGAGGACACGCAGTGCAGATCTGAGAGGGGGCCCCTCATGCTGCTGCTCTTAACATGTCTATAAGGTTCTTAATACGATGTCGGTTTTATTGGTGTGGTGCTTTCATTCAGCTGTAGAGCATAAACAATTTACGACGCAGATTCAGTATATCGGATTTGAGGAAGTGATGAACAGTTTTGTGACCTGCATTTTCTTTCGGGAATAAACAGAAGGAGCACTTGAGGCTGTTACACCATGTTAATCGCAGCTCGTATCATTTATGGGTAAATAAACAAGTTACATTTTTTAAGAACCCCCCTAAGCTTCTGTCTTCACTTTCAATAGGATGGGGGGTCTTAATTAGGGGGGTCAGACACCATTTGTGCTTTGGACATGGGAAGGCGAACACACAAAATACTCGTTGTTCAGGTGGTTAAAGTTGGGAGAACACTGTCGCTAGGCAACTGGGAAATATGAACTCCGAGCATAAACTAGCCGATGATTGAGGCGGTTAGCTGGCACATAGCTGTCAAGTGTTTTATACGAACAATGGCAGAATAACAGTGGAAACAAGACAGAACTGTCAGGAATATCAACCTTTTCCTCAGGTATGTTGGTAAATTACTAAGAAAAGACTCCATACAACCAAAATTACACTGTAATTACACTTAGCATCGGCCGCAAACCGAACTTCTGTGGGAATACTGAGAAACGTCAACATTGTGTCACAACTCGTGAACTCTGATTTATCAAACAGTTTCGACGGCAGAAGGGGTGAATATCATAAGAGTGGGCCGTTCATATGGAGTCTTCTCGTAAACACGGTGAACACCCGACACCATTTGAACGCAGAAATAGCTACAAGTCAGATTCTTGCCGCTCCCTATCCGACAATCTCTTACACGTTTATTCAGTACAACGCTTTGAAAATTAACGGGAGCGAAATTTTCGAGTAACAAATTCGCTTTCTGTGTGCACGCACCCTCGGCGTCTGTCGGTTCACACGCTGAAGTGCACGAGAGTGTGCGTTTGCGTGAGCATGAATTGCATAATTGAGCGTGTCACACTTGTGACCTCCAGCAAGAATCGCATTGTTGTGATCAGAACATCAGACACACGCTGAAAGCAGCACGCCCACACACCGCAAAGACTGCTGATGTTTACATTTAGCGGGTTGCCATGGCAACAGTTAGCATTCGCTTGCCTATTTCTGATGAGCTACATGGGTTTTTTGGGGGAGGGGTTGACAAAGTTTCTATATCACCGAGCCAATCAGGCACATCATCAGCAGTAGTGGCTTCATCTCTCTCTGTCCCTCTCTCTCTATTTCCTTCTTCTCTCTTCTCTTCTTCCTTATTCACATTCCCCCACTTGTTCTGACCAGTGCCTCTTCTCGTCTATTATAGCTGTTCAGAGAACGAGAAGGAACGCACGATGGAGAGTGAGAGAAAGAGAGAGAGAAAAAGAGAGGCAGGCCTTGCCCACGCAGTGGAGTGGGAGACTGAGCCTCTCTTTCTCTCTCTCTCTCTCATGCACACACACATACACACTCACTCACTCACACAGCTAGTCAGTGTATCATGCTTGCACTGTGTGGGCTGAGCTGAGCATTCCTGTCATACAGTAACAGTCTTTCTGCCTCCACACTCTCTCTCTCTCTGTCTCTCTCTCTCTCTATCCCTCCCTGTCTCCATCTTTCTCTTTTCTCTCCCTCTCTATTTTCTTCCCTCCCTTTCTCTCCCCACATACACTTACAAATACATACATGCACACACACACACACACACACACACACACACATACACACACACACACACACACACACACATGCACACGCATACACTCCCACAGAGCAGAGACGGTTTCCCGGGGAGGGAGTCAAGATGGTATGCGATGAGAGTCCTGGTTGTATAGGGTAAGTTTTTCTCCACTTTTCCTTGATTTTACAGTCATTAGTTGGTTGAGTGGGGATAGTGTGTGTGTGTGTGTGTGTGTGTGTCTGAGTGTATGTGTGAATGGAGACTTGAACAGATCTTATGGATGCGTTTCAAACCTGGTTTTCACTGCATACACTTTGAGCAGGCGTACATGGATGGCTGTGATATTCAATATGAGGGATTATAAGGCACTTTTACCCAGCAGTCACTGTCGGTTTGGATGTGGATGTGTGTGTAGATGTTTGTGTGTGTGTGTTTGTGTGTTTGTGTGTGTGTTTGTGTGTGTGTGTGTGTGTGTCTTCTAAGTCGATCTTCAGTTCTTGTGGTGAAGGTGCCAATCTCGTGAAAGGTTTATTACATGTCCCCGCGGGCATGAATGAATTTTACATGTTGTTGCTGCGCATTTGCAGGATTTATTACCGTACAACGAAGCGCGCACACACACACACACACACACACACTCTTTCCTAACCTTGCTCCATCCACATCATCACACACACACACATCATCACACACACATATACACATCATCACACACTCACACACACATCATCACACACACACACACACATCATCACTCACACACACATCATCACACACATACACACCATCACTCACACACACATATACACATCATCACACACACATATACACATCATCACACACACACACATCATCACACACTCATATACACATCATCACACACATACACACCATCACTCACACACACATACACATCATCACACACACACATCATCACACACTCATATACACATCATCACACACACCATCACACACTCATATACACATCATCACACACACACACCATCATCACTCACAAACACACACATCATCACACACTCATATACACATCACACACACATCACACTCATATACACATCATCACACACACACATCACACACTCATATACACATCATCACACACACACACCATCACACACTCATATACACATCATCACACACACATATACACATCATCACACACACACACATCATCACACATACACACCATCACTCACACACACATATACACATCACACACACACACATCATCACACACACATATACACATCATCTCACACACACACATCATCACACACTCATATACACATCACACACATACACACCATCACTCACACACACATATACACATCATCACACACTCATATACACATCATCACACACACACATCATCACTCACACACTCATATACACACCATCACACACTCATATACACATCATCACACACACACCATCACACACTCATATACACATCATCACACACACACACCATCACACACTCATATACACATCATCACACACACACACACACCATCACACACTCATATACACATCATCACACACACACACACACACACCATCACACACTCATATACACATCATCACACACACACACACCAAGGAGTATGTGACCAAGGAGTCACATACAGTCGAGTGCAAAAGTTTGTACACCCTTAGGACAAAATAGACAACACAAAGAAATGCAATTAATAGCAATAAGACTAAGTTTAGGGTGTTTGGTTTCACAAATGTCTCTTAATATCACAAGTAACAAAAATGGTCAAATAGCGTAGTGCATGGTCAAATAACGATAGCTCGAAGGTTTGCAGCTCCCTCTCTGAATGGAATCTAAATATTCTCGAGGAACTTGTATGGCCACCCTTTGCCTTTACAGCTGCCTGAAACCTCTTTCATTTCCTCTGAGCAGCTTTTAGATCCTCCGAGTTGTAATATTTGGCCCCTCCACAGCCCTCCCCCAAATCTGCCGGACATGCAGTACTTCCTGACAACTATTTTTCTGTTGATTTTGCTGTAGGTTTTTGGATTTTTTGGTCTTGTTACAGGACACACCCACATTTCCATTTTTAACATCTTGGAATTCTATATCTTTGGAGATAAATTTCAAAAAGAAAAGAAAGAAAGAGGCACATTTTTTCTTTACCAAGCTATGGGGGATGCAAACTTTTGTCCTCAACTGTACATACTGGCTAATTTGTGTGTTGTAGCCAATCTTTTCTTAGGCATTTTCTTAAAAACCGTATTTCATTTATTCTTTCTAGTGTCCTGTTTTAAATGTAGTGATAATATTGTGCTTTTGATGTATTCTCTCCTTTTGGTTTCAGGTTTGAATTTATTTGGCCTAACTGTACGCCGTCTTCATAGACTTGCCCTCACAACACACAAGTGTTCAACAACAACATCACGTGAGGGGCCACTTGCAGCACAAAGGGGAGAAGCGTATAGAGCGGAGGTTTTGGTCCGAACACGCTTACTCTTGCCGATAACGCAGCATGATGATGTTGAACCGATTCTCTTCAAGCTACACTTATAATAAACTTATACTTATAATATAAGTCTGGCTAAATAGTTAGCATGCTAACTGGATCACAGAATGACTCGATCCCTCAGGCCTCGAAAAGCCCATCCAACAACCTTCACTTGAGTTCAAAGTAACCAAGATGGCAACAGGGATTCCCCCATGTGAAATGGAAAGGGGAGGTGTCCTGTTAAAGCAGTGTTGGAACGCAGCCCTGTTTTTATATGTGCTTTATAAATAAACTTGACATTCAGATTGCAGAGGAGTCCGACTCTTTCTGTCCAAGCACAAGTGAACAGCGCCCCCTGCTGCACTGACAGGAACACTGAGGTAGAGACTCGAATTATTTTTACACTCAGCTTTTCAGTTTGAAGGTCTGAACTAAAAAAATATAAAAACACTGAGCTCACATGAACAATATTGTTAGATTAAGTCCAGCATCGTGGACACTTCAGAAGATCACGTTCATTCAGGAGAAGGCTGCCTAGGTAGGCAGCATTTCTGGGCAACCTTTGGACAGCAGTCTTCCCTATTTCGGACAGATTTACAAGGCACGTGTGCGTCTCGGAGAAGGAAATCCTGTAATTCTGTTCACAGTACGAGAGTTCTACGGCTGCTCTGATCGTGGAATCATTTGTAGTAATGCCGCAATTAAAAAAAGAAAAGAAATGTAAAAAAATTATACACGTCGGGGGGAAAAATAGAAAAGAAAAAGTTGATAACCTTAAAAGTTTTTTCAGCTTGTCTCTTTGGGACAGCCGTTAAAAGTTCCTAATGTGGAACCCTACAACAGTGTTTCCCCATCAGAGATGGGTCCCAAGTAGAAACCCAAGAACCCTCAACAAACCAAGTAAACCCTTGAGGAACCCTTTTTTCTAAGAGAGTATACAATGGTTATAAAAGGTTGTCACCTGAACTTACCATGACATAAAATTGTATACATTTATTTTAATATAGACACACGGCCAGAGCATAATCATGTTGTCTGTTTCATAAAACATAAAACACTCGATGTTCAAATCAATTCAACAGTTTAATGGGGACAGAAAAGTGGTGGAAAACACTTGTAAATGTCTTACATCGTTGTGGAAGCTGAAGAGGACATTCTCATGCTTGCCCGAAAATAAAAAAACATTTATTCATAATGTGACATGGGCGACATCCAGGAGGTTTCACAATTCCAAATTACAGCAGACACTGTTGAATTTATTTTTATTTTTTTGGTTTTAATCTAAAAAAGTTGCTATAGCCTCAAAGACCAGTGGCGTCACTGTGCAAACGGACAAAAAAAAAAAAAAAAAACTACGTGATGGACGACAAAGTCAGAACGTGAAGTTGGCAGTTGGCGTGACGTGGCACTGCGTTATTTACCCGATATTACACCGCCACCTGATGGAGAGAATACTGGCACAGTTACAATCCTCTTTACACACACACGAATCTCTCCCTCACTCAAACACACACACACACACACCCTTTACAGCCATAGAGATCTCAGCGGGTGGCCCGAGGACACAGAACAGGGAGAAGTTCTTAGGTGTAACAGCCGTTAGCAAAACAAGCAACGGGATGCAGGTAGAGCCAAATATAAATCCAGCGTTTCCCCCACCACCACACAGTGCAAGAAAGCAGCACTTTGGGAATTCAAAAGTTGTTGACCTGTAGATTTCCTCCACACTAGATTTTAGGGATGCACCGATCCTTTACAGAGCATGGGTACGGAATTGGATGGGGTTTTACATTTCACATCCCGGAGGAATCTTTGTACGATCCGATCCGCTGATGCGTTTTTCCTCTTTTCAGTCAAAGTGTGTGACGCTGATTGAAACAAATGCAAATCTTGTGCACGTAAACATTGAACACAAACTCGCATCACAAAGCCATCATGAGTGCTACGTTTCGCATAACTTGGCAACAGATGCTTGCAGAGAGTCGGCTCTTGTTGTCTGCATTTCGAATTTTCGGTCAAGTCAAAGAAAAAAATAATACGTTTCAAGTCAAATAGCTCAGTCAGGATCATTATTTCGTAAGCATGTCATTAGCTAAATGTACATAACAGCAAATGGAGCATCCTCACGGCATCGCCTTTTAAACAGTTTAAGGTCAGTATAAGATCAGTGGTATCACTATCGGGGGGGGGGGTCGGTATTGTATCAAAAACACAGTGGGGGATGACACAAATACAAAAAAGGGATCGGTGCATCTCTAAGCGACTTATTTGGAACCGTTGCAAAAACGCCCCAAATAAATGAACGGTACTGCATTTTATAATGCAAGGACGCTGAAACTGCAGTGTACCTGCAAAGATTTCCTTTCAAGGCATTTTAAATTTACGCCTATTCGTTTTTGGCAGATGCTTTTATCCAAGAGGCAGAATCCATCCAATCCAATCAGGGAACTGAGCATTCGATGGTCAAAGGCATACAATCGAAGGCCCAACAGCTTCTCTCTGGGATTTGAATCGTTGCCACTGCCCCAAACGTCTGATGAACCATGGAACAATTTTTGACAAAAAAAAAGAGCGTAACTCTATAATCATAAACTTTTAAACAAGATCAACTACATAACCATTTCATTAAGGATCTAAAACAAAGAAGTCAAACTCTACTCCTGCGCATTAAAAATAAATAAAAGGACAATCTAAACATCGTCAGCTTATTTAGCGAACTAATCGAAAGTTAATTATCTGACACGGATAAATTCAGCCATTAAAAGAAGGAAAAAAAAAGAGAAAAAAAAGGTGGTCTGCGCTGAAAAGCTAGAGGATGATAATTTAGTGATTAAGTGTTTAGACTGTTAATCAAAACACGACAAGCCTAGAATCCTAAAACGCGTCCAATCTTGTACACAGCAACATCTAAAAGTAGATCTTAAGTGGCTGTTCAGTAAGAAAAAAAGAAAAAAAATTTATTTAAAAAAAATTCACACCCTCATACATTTATAAAATTAAGAAAAGAAAAGAAAAGAAAAAAGAAACTCCAGACTGGATTGTTCGGCGAAGACAAGAAATCATGGCACTGATTGTTTCTGAAGCAAGTATTCAAAACACAATGTTACAAACAGATATTAAAATCATCTAAACGATAAAAACGGTTTGTTCAGGCACCTGTATAATCAGTTCAACAGGAGTCGAGACCAATAAGGGAAACTTGCATATCTTAAAGGAGAGTCACCAGAAAATTCTGGGGTCGAAATGCCATTGCACATCTTCAGGGAACACACACACACACACACACACACACACACACACACACACACACACACACACACACACACACACACACACACAC
>JAOUQW010000014.1:10188163-10204022 GCA_028565825.1 Olivaichthys viedmensis
TATGGCAGTAACAGAAGGGTTTATGTAAGGAGACGAACAGAAGAGAGATTGATACCACAGTGGATCAAAACAACAGTTAAACATGTTGCTGGATTTTTAATGTGCTCTCAGACTTTTGTAGTAGATATATAATATATTGAAGTATACATATTTGTATTGAAGTGTGATGAAGTGTTCATAAGTACTCGCAGGTTGTCAGATGTATTTTTGGTGAAACGGTTATCATTCATGATGCTGACGATGATGGCTGTTTATGATAAAAGCCAACTGACCTCTTGGCCTTCTGTTTTTTTCCATCTCCCATGTTCTTCTGTTACTCTGTGTTATATAAATGAGGGCTTCCGCTTTGCCTTCCAGGACAATAGCGAGGGACTTTCTTGCACGGTGCCACCGGGTGTGTGATTGTGTGTGTGGGAGGTGGGAGACGTGGCTGTATTAGTTACTAGTGGCAGAACAGGTGTGTGTGTGTGTGTGTGTGTGTGTGTGTACAAATTGAAGGTTTGTGTGGATGCTAATGGTTTGAGTGGTGCATGAAAGGAGTGCTTGCTTGTGTGTGTGTCCTCTCGAAGGAGGAAGTGGAGGTGCCGTAGCTCAGCAGAACAAGCAGAGTGCAGCGTTGCTATGGTGACATGCAATACAGGGTTCCCTGAAATTCCTTTTTTTTTTTTTTCCAAATGAATCTGTTTCACAGTGTCCATGGCAACCACTCACAACCGGCAGACGTCAGGTCTTTCTCTCTACCTGTCTCAATCTCACACACACACACTTACACACATACACTGATTAAAATATTATACTGTACACTGACGCACATTTGACCTGATTACGACACCCTGAGAATCGCTGTGTGTGTGTGTGTGTGTGTGTGTGTGTTACGTTTGTAGGGTTGTGAGGCCAGCGTGTTGAGCAGCGCACACACACCCACCCCCACACCCTCACACACATTCCCAGAGCATGCCTATGAGTCCACCTGCCGACGGCAAACATGAGGCTCCCGACAGGCCGCGGCAACAGCACGCCCCTACCAACGGTAACCACGGAGACGACAGCATTCGGTCCTCTCCGGGGTCTAAGGCCAGCTCCAACGAACCCATGGAGGATCTCCACGGAAGCGCCGTCATTATCCGCATCGGAATCCCTGACCTTCAGCAAACGGTAAATGCGCGCAGCTCTCCTTCTTCTCTGATCAAAGTTCTGAGGAATGGAGGAGATTGGTGTGAGTTCAAGAGCCACGACGGCATTGACGTACTGCCGAACGCTCTCTGTTTGTCTCTCTCATGCACACACACAGTCAATCTTTCCCAACCTTTCTGTCGTTCCCATGAAATGCCGCACACAGCCAAGTGAAGAAAAAGTGCCCTCATGATAACTGTGTGTGTGTGGCTGCACTATGCATGTTATTCGTGTTTGCGCTTTCAAGGTCTCTGATGTTCGGACTGCTTTTGCTGGATAAAAATCAATCAGAGGGTGACTACGAGGGCAGGGTCATACAGGTCATCGTTTTCATTACCGTATTCCCATTCAGAATATATGTAGAGTTCAGTGTGTCACACAACATAGACGAGTTGGTTGCCTTGGAAAAACATTTCCATTCTTTATCGTACAGTCTTCACTCGAATGGTATAAATTAAAAGCTAGTTTGTATGAGTGGAAAGTACTTTGGAGGCAAAGACACTTGCAGAAGCCTATTTGAGGACTGAAAGCTGGTAGCTCAATGATCCTCATGGCGGAGTGAGGACAACTACAAAAGATATCAGAGCAATGGAGAAATAATGGTTATATTTTGAGAAATCAGTTTAATTAATGATGTTGATCCCTACAAACTACCTGTTGGACTAATGTTCCAGAAGCGCTACCTCCTCTCACCTCATATTTTCTTTTTTTGTGTGTGGCTTGAGTGCTTTTTCGAGTCACTCGAAGCTAATGTACAGGACTTAGCTACAGATTTACACATTGAAAAACTGACAAAACAGTCATTCAAACCACGGTAGCTTGCTAGCTACATTTTCCTCAGGCCTTCAGTCGATCTGTAGTCACACAACTAGCAGGAGAATTCATATTAAACTCAGTTATAGAAAGTAACAGAGCTTTGGAGTTGATATTGTTGTCATTCAGACCTGCGCTCTGCATGAATCATCGGAACTATCATCTCAAAGAACACACAAGTAATTCTTGGCTATGATCTTAACTTATCTGTTAAAGCTTTCCCCACTTTCACAGGCTATGGAGATATAATTAAATGTGCAATTATGTCAACAGACAAAGACAGAGAATAATGTAACGTCTAACAACCCCAATATCAAGAGGATAGCAAGCCGCTGTCGGCCCACTGACGGCTGCCACCATGCTTTTTGCTCATCGTTTTCAGTTTAGCAGAGTTTCAGACAAAAGTCCTCATTTGCCACACGATTCAATTTATGTAGCTTTTATTATTTTATTTATTTTATTCCACCTTTATTTACTTAATTTTCTTATTTACTTAGAATTTGTAAATGAGTTTCTGTGAATTATTGTAACAGTAATATATCAAAAATATTGACATGAATTTGTGAAAATGATTAATTGGTTTCTCGTTTCTGATTGGACAGGTGATTAATCTTCTATAACAGCAGCTCTGACAGTAGTGCCGGCTGCAAGGCAAATCACAGGTTTATATTAATGCGCTTGGTCTAATATGTTTGGTTTCTATAGTAACAACTAATTCACAGGGACTTGTATGGCGAACGCTCACATAATTTAAGCCTAACAATAAACTGATTTATTAAAGTGTTGTTATTTAACAAAGAAAAAGGTATAATCATTGCTGTGGTGAGGCTTTCTGTAAGGAGAAGGATTATTTAACATTTATGGAAGGAGACTCCGGTGTCAGCGCTTTGTAACAGTCAGAGGTAAAGCTGTTCCTTTAAGTGTTCTGCCATGGGAAAGTCTTCAGGACAGAGGAGTTTGTGCTTTATCAGGAACACGACAAGCTGTACTTTTGTCTTATTAACTTAAAATAAGAGAGAAAAAAGAGAGAGGCTGGTGAGGGAACGACTGTTTATACCTGTTATAACGTAAGTGATAACAGGAACTAACTTGTTTCGCTGACGTTCCACAACATTAAATGTAACTATAAACGGCTAAAAAGTACTACGTATCAATCTTTAATAAATACAAATTTATAATCGTTGGCAAATTGCTGTGGTATAAAAGGAATAAAACACTTCGGGATGTGCAGTTAATGGAAAATAATCAACTTCAGTTACATCCTGTAAATCAATACAGTAAAACATTAACAGCAAAGATGCTAAAATGAACGTACATACAATCATTTCATTCGTATGTCTAACCAAAAACTATTTATGCATAACGTAACAGTGCTCACTTAAGAAACAGTGCCCGCTTTAGCTAGCTAGCTAACTTAGCTAAGCTGACCATTTAAAAACCAGAGACATTTGAATAGAACCAGCTAATTAACTGACATTGTAAAATAATTCAGTACCATTAATTGTAATATAGACTAAACAGAGCTTTACTTTGTTTTTCTATCATTTTAGTTAGCTAGCTAACTAGCTGAAAAAAAGATTCTCCTTACTGTGTCAAAAGAGTTTCTGCACCTGTCCGTTAAAACCTGTCTCACCCCAAATAAATCCAAATGTTGATCAGCAGCATCAGAGCAGCACACGGCTTTTCTCATTGGCTCATCAGCTTTATGAGAATGGCACGCCGCTACCTCAGTGAGGTCAGTTAAATTTGCAAGTGAGATCGCTGGAAAGTAACTTTTGGCTTAATTTATTTTCCAAAATAAAATGCTATCTGATTGAAACAAACCCTTGGAGGAGATTACAACTAGCTAAGCATATTTAAGACTTAAATAAATTAATACATTGTTTGTTTATTTATTTACTAGTCCGTTCTTCTGTGGTGGTCCGACCAATATGAGCCAGTGGCTTGACATCTGTTTGCTATCTGGGAAGCTCGCTAACATAATTAGTTTAATCAACGTAGCTAACAGGGCAGAGTTCAGTAAATTTGCTCCTCACCAGATTTCGAGCATGATTTTGAGATGCTGTGGAAAGTGACGTTGGATTTCCCACAAGTCACTGTGGCATGACGTCACGTTTCCAAACCTTATTAACAACCAAATCCAGCATAAAAAGCGTGAATTCTTCTTTGCATAAGTGTGTGTATTCTGTTGTAATCTCTGTGTGTGTGTGTGTATTCTGTTTGTACAGAAGTGTCTGCGTTTGGACCTCGAGGCTCCGGTGTGGGTGTGTAAGCAGCGGGTCCTGGTCACTCTGACCCAGAGCCTGACAGACGTGCTGAACTATGGCCTCTACCTTCCAGCCTTCAACGGCCGAGCCGGCAAGTTCCTGGATGAAGAGAGACTGCTTAGGGATTATCCTTTCCCTACTGTCACACCTGTACCTTACCTAGAGGTACACACACACACACACACACATGCTACTACTACAAATAAAACGCCTGTCTTCTTACTTCTTTCTCCTTTTATGATCAATGGCACCTCATTTAATCTGTGTGTGTGTTTGCAGTTTCGCTACAAGAGACGTGTTTACACTCAGAGCCATGTGGATGACAAGCAATTAGCCAAACTACACACTAAGGTAACACACTTCACAGAGGGACTGTGTTTTATCGGAGTGTACACAATAAGCTACATCTTTATCTTTCAGACCTTGTCCACAGTAATTTGTGTCCACAATGAAACTCCATTTTTGATCACCAAAAATGAATCTTTTTGAAAACAGTCTCCAGGGCCGGCTACATTTAAAAAACTTTGCTTTCGCATTTTAGTGTGTATGGAATCCAGAAAAATACGGCTTGAGGAGGGAGAACAATAATCTGCTTACTTTTTTAATTTAGAAAAACATCATGGAAAAATTAACACAGTTCAAGAGTTAAATATTAATATAGTCCAACTGATTTTTATAAAATATGATGTCTAACCACTGTTCTGATTTCGAGTGTGATTTCTAGTTATATAAATCAGAGTACTATAAAAAGTCAACCCCCAGCTTTTGTCCTGATCGTCCTAATTGTCACATGATCATAAGAGGATGAGTTAGTTTGACTGTCACTGTCGGCTACTCTTTTGCAATTGAACATAAATATAAACGCATCATTTCTGCATGCAAGACGTAGTACTTTGTATTAACTGCTGTATGAGTGACCTCTGCATGCTCATTGCTGTTACTGACCAGTATAAAGAGTCTTTTTGTTGCTAAGCTCAGCCATCTTAGCCATGTTGGCGTGCATCACATCAAGCCTTTTGGTGGAAATGGCAAAAACTTCCTGGTTCAGGTTGCAGATAGCATGTGCAATGCTCAAGGTGTCTTCCTATCTGTGTCTCTGTGTTTCAGTGTGGACTGAAAACTTTTTGGTTTCAAATGTATCCGTATTCGTGTGACGTGGCATTACTTATCACTGTGTGCTTCCCTTTCAGGCCAATCTGAAGAAGTTCATGGAGTATGTTCAGCAAAGGTGTGCGGAGAAAGTGTGCAGGTTCCTGGAGAAAGGGCTAGATCCCAACTTTCATGATGCAGACACTGGAGGTGAGGATGGGAATTTGTTTTTGGCATTTTATAGTATTATATATTTAAATAGCATAGTATATTATAGTATTTAAAGTATAAAGTAAGTAGTATAGTATATTATAGTAATTATTTATCATTTATACTTTATACTTTTTGTATTTAACTTTAAATTTTTACATGCTTTACATTTGACTATACTTTCACACTGCTACCTTGGAACAAGTGAATTTCCAGGGATCAATAAAGTTTAAATCTTATTTTAGTCATCCACTGCTTCCGTTCATAATAAAATGGTTGTCTTTTTACACTCTTAGAAAGAAAGGTTCCATTTAGGACTCTAAAGGGCTATTTGGCTCTTTCTCTGGGGGAACCCTTAAAGGTGTATGT
Source organism: Olivaichthys viedmensis (assembly GCA_028565825.1). Lineage (NCBI taxonomy): Eukaryota > Metazoa > Chordata > Actinopteri > Siluriformes > Diplomystidae > Olivaichthys > Olivaichthys viedmensis. Next base: position 10,194,085 of record JAOUQW010000014.1, read on the forward strand.
AGAACCCCACAACAAAGGGTTTCCCTTTCAGATTTTTTAAAATCTAGAACTGTTAACCATCCAAAGAACCCTTGAGGACCCCTTTTTTTTCTACGAGTATAATAACACATTAATGCCACATTTGTTTCCGTTTCTGTTATAAAGCTCTGGTAAAGATTCAAAAAGTTTAAGTTGTATATATCATATCAGAATCTATTATCGTTAAAATTGGGCCTGCTAGAACATTAAACCAGAGATTCTGTTGATAGGTAATCAGTTCAACGCATTTTGAAAAAGAGTTCCATTTAACACCCTAAAGGGTTCTTTAGTTTACCCCTTTGGGGGAACCCTTAAAGGTTCTGTGTTGAACCCTAACCGCAGCTAACAGAGAATGTTATTATAATGTTTAGTATGTATTCGGCAGGTTCTAAGAAGGTTAAGCTGTGACATTCCAAAGATAACGTTCCTGCAATGTTTTAAAAACATCTGCTGTAATAATGGTTTGCCTCACAATGTTATTAGAAAGTTGCTCACACAACGTTCCCAATTAGACAACATTCTTACAACTAAAAATATTGCAGCAACAGTGTACAGTATAGAGACGTTCAGAAACGGTGTGTAAAAACTTTCTCAGAACACCCAGAAAACATGACAGATTAAACGTTTTTGGAACCAAAAGTTCCTAGAACCATAGCATTCAGAAAATGTCTTGTTAACCTAAAATTGTTAGCTGGGAATAGAGGGTTTGCTTTTCAGAAAAGGTTCCAAATACAATCACTTTAGAAAACTAGAACCCTTAACCATCCAAAGAACCCTTGAGGAACCCTTTTTCCTTGAAGTGCACTATGCTTGTTCTATCTAACCAACAGATTACTAATTGCAGTCATTTGTGAGAGATCAACAAAGTGTTTGTAACAGACCGGAGTGGTGTGTGTGTGTGTGTGTGTGTGTGTGTGTGTTTCTGGTGCAGAGTCGCCTCTCACCCTAGCGGCGCAGTTGGACTCGAGCGCTGAGCTGATTAAAGTTCTGAGGAGCGGTGGAGCTCACCTGGACTTCAGAACCAGAGACGGCATCACGGCACTTCACAAAGCAGTGCAGACGCACAACCACGTAGCTCTAACTGTGAGTTAATGCCCTCTCTTACACACACACACACACACACACACACAATCCAACCCATCTACAGCAAACACCATCTGTCTGGATATGTATGTTTTACCTATTCATTTGGGCCAGATGTCTCAAAAACAGAAATATGCAAGTTCTGAGGGACATTTTTCTGAGAAATTAGCTGATTCTCATGAGGAGGAATACTTTTTACATTAAATAGCTTTTACTTGAAAACTAAAAGAGCTTAAAGATGTATTTTTGCCTACTGAGACTAAGAGAACAGACTGCAGAGTCATTTGTGAGAGATGAAGAAATATGATCAACAGAATGTTTGGCATAGGTGCTTTTTCTCTAGTCAGTGTAATACTACTCTACTATACAAGCAATATTACAAAAATATCTGTGTCTCTGGATCCTATTCTCATTATCAAAACGCAATCACAAAAAGAGGGCGCAACATAACATATTCTTGGTATTTGTTGTGATCATCGGTGCAGGGGGTAAAGTGACGAAAAGTGGCGTAATTGGAAAAAAGTTGTTGGGTTAGAATTAATACATTATCAGCGTAGGTGTGTTGCTGCAATATCCAATCAAATCAGCTCCTCTCATTCCCTTAAAAACCAAGTGTGTGCCAGCGGCTCAGAGCAGTCACAGCTTCATAATGACATATGAACAGATTTCACGTTGATATTTTAGTGGTAAAAAAAACAGATGGCAGATACTTACAAACCAATGTGTTTTCTGTCTTCTCGTGCGCTTTTGAGGGGGTTCAATAAATTTGGCGAGTCTGGTATTTAAATAACTAACATTTTTGATAAACGTACTGATTCATTCAGACAGCAAACAGCTTGAGCGATGTAAAAATAGCTAATAATTGTTGCTATTTTGTGTTGTTTTATAATATGCTTGTATGCCTGTTTTTAGAAAACAGATTATTTTTCACACGCAGAAGAACACAGACAAGACCAGCAATGTTAAAGAGCATATAGCCTTGCTTCATTTTGAGATTATATTTTGCAGTGATATTCACTTATATATTTTTTTCTACATTTTTTACAGTGTAGCGGTTGCCAGTACATCATTACACCAGTTTTGAGCCTGAGTAAAACTGAATGAGGGAATCTCTTTCGTGAACAAAAAGACTCACTGACTCGAACACTGATCTTACACAATTCAAAAACTTACACAATTCACGGATGTTTAAACAGATAAACTTTCCAGACAAGAAGAAGGCTGTCAGCAGAAGTAAATGAAAGAAACGTGCATGGCGGTGAACGATATCATCTCGTTCACATTTTTGACCCATTCAAAAAGACAGAATTGTTCGTAAACAAACATACAGTATGTATGCGTAACGAAGCGTAAACTGAGTTTTATGTTGCTTGAAGTCAGCAAAATACAGTTTTGGCCTTCAACGCTAAGAGGCAGTCCTAAAAGGCTGTAATGTTAGCGCATTTTTTTGAACCAAAGTGGGTTTGAAAATAACACTTTGTTGGTGGATTTTGAAAGTGTCACCCCCTGTTGCACCCACGTCAGTTTCCGACCACAAAAATAGCAACTAGGCCCAGCCAAATTATCAATAGACTAGTGTTATATCACTGAATTATGTCAGTCTTTCTCTCTTTTTAATTTATTTTAACCATCCTGTTTCTTTCCATCTCTTTCCTTCTGTCTTTCCTCCTCTGTCTGCAGACATTGTTGGATCTGGGTGCATCTCCGGACTATAAGGACAGCCGCGGGCTCACACCTCTGTACCACAGCGCCATGGTGGGGGGCGACCCGTACTGCTGTGAGCTGCTGCTCTATGATCACGCTCAGCTTGGTTACAGCGATGAGAACGGCTGGCAGGAGATCCACCAGGTAGCACACACACACACACACACACACCACCTACTGCACAAAAACATGTTCTTCGCTCTACCTGCAGCATTTATGGGCTAATGCATGGGGTGGGGCGGTGTTGATCCACAGGCTTGTCGACACGGGAACGTGCAGCACCTCGAGCACTTGTTGTTCTACGGAGCTGAGATGAGCGCGCAGAATGCCTCAGGAAATACAGCGCTGCACCTGTGTGCTCTCTACAACCAGGTACAAACACACACACACACACACACATACACACAAATACTACGCCCTTACCTGTGAGTCCTCTAAAGCCATGGTTCTCAAAGTGGGGTCCGAGATTGGTCCGTAATTTTATTTTTACACTGGAAGGGCGTGTGTATGCCTATGTCTATAACCTGTGTGCCATATTTAACAACATATATATTTATACGTTTCCTTGACCCTACACCAGTATACCCTCTCCTCTCTCCTTGATCGGCACCCTTCCCTTTTCTCCTCACCTTTGTCCCTCACCTCTATCCCATCCTGCTCCTTTGCCCTCTGTGCAGGATGGCTGTGCCCGAGTGCTGCTGTTTCGAGGAGCAAATAAAGACATCAAGAACTACAACAACCAGACAGCATTCCAGGTAGACTTTTACTGTGGGTTTAACACCTCATTTTATAGAAATCAAAAGTAAACAAACTCTTGCATGTCTTGCATGAAACTGTGGTGTGCACGACTTTCATCTGTTATTTATCACATCAGTGGATCAGAACAATTAAAAAAAAGGTCACACATGACAAAGTGTTTTAAAATTGTTTTTCAGTAGCCCATTCTAATAAAATGTTTCAACTTGGATATATCTGCTGTAGGTGGCCATCATTGCAGGGAACTTTGACCTGGCAGAGATCATCAAGATCCATAAAACCTCAGACGTAGGTAAGACATACTTTGACCTTCTTGACCTCACTAAGTTCTTGTAATGTGAGGTTTAAAAAGTGGTTCCTACTCCTGTTGATTGCACAGATGAAAGCCATCGAAAACCAGTCTTTTGGCCCAAGTTTCAGTAAGGCATCTTGTTCCGATGACTAGACCAGAATGAGGAGCCTTTTAACAATATGCAATGAATGAGCAAATAAAAAACACTCAAACGTGTAATGAACACTATCTTACTCTCTTATTCACGGTAGCAGTTTAGAATGATTGAGCTACTGTGTTTCTGGTATCTATTCAGCCAATTTAGTATCTATGAGCAGGTGCCACTTTTGCTTGATGGACTGGATAAAATCTTGCAATTTGGCTACATTCAATTAAATCTTACGACATTTAATTGCTCACAGTATATCAGAGATTTAATCCAGCCCAGAAGCCAAAATTACGTTTAATTAGTTGTTCTATCTAAGAAAAGTGGGTAACACTTAATTTGGATACTGTAGACACACCATCTATAGACTGTCATGGAGCAGCCTATCAAGTGATTCTTAACAACATGTCAACAGATGTTTATTGATCTTTCAATAACATGTCATATATTTAATCATTTTAAAAACATTTCCTGTTAAACGTCTATGGCCAGCTAACAATTTTAGATTATCATGACGTCTTCTGAATGTTGCGATTCCAGGAACATTTGGTCTCAAGAACATTAAATCTGTCAGGGTTTTTTACGTACCGTTTCTAAACGTTCCTACATGGTTGCTGCAACATTTTTAGTTGTAGGAACGTTCATGCTACCTGTCGAATACATACTAAATGCTCTAATAAATAAAATTAGCTGGGGGATTATCCACTAAAAATCAACATCCATAAACTGGACTAATCAAATAAAGTGGAAGCAAAAGAAACAAGCTAAAATGTTTATAGCCTATAGATTTTCTACTAAACATCAACAACCATAAATCGTTGACATGTTGAGAATCGGTTTATAGGCTGGTTGATGACAATCTATACATGGTTTGTTGACTGTTTATAGAGTCTCTAAAGCGGACTATCTAAATAAAGGGTTACCAAATACTCTAATGCACATATCTCATAAAAGTGTAATCTCTGCTAAAATATAAGGTGTTATACCGGTGTTATGCAGCGTCTGTGTGCTCTCATTGTAAATCTCACTGTTCCTCTGTGTGATCTCGATGTAATCTGTGAGTCATCTGTTTGTAATCTCTATATGGTCTGTTTGTGTGTGTATGTATGGGTGTGTGTGTGTGTGGGTGTGATATATATGTATTTTCTGTGTATTCTCTGTATCCTGAAGATTGCTCTGCTCAATCTCTGGGTTGTCCATGAATCTTTTCTGTAACACCTTTGCACAACTTCTGTTATTCTTTTGTGTTATCTCTTGACTACTAAATGGGCATCATTCTTAATGTCTTCAGACTTTTTTTTTTAATACTTAGAATACACAAGAATAATATACATCAAATGACTGAAGGGTGTAATTGTGAACCAAGCGTTTGTTATTTGCCACTTAGCACTTTAAGGCATGTTGAATGATGCCCAAATATGTCATAAACATCTGTTTGTGAGTGTGTAGTTGATGTGTGTGCGTGATGTAAACTCTGTGTTATCTGCATGTTTGCCATCTTTGACAAATGCTCGGCGTCGTGCACCGGAAGCCGCAGAGAATACACAGACGCTCGACTCTGCGTATGCGTTTGTGACCGTGAGTCGACGGTGTGTATGTGTGTGAGACTGTCTCTCTGTCGCAGTGCCTTTCAGGGAGAGCCCCTCATACTCATCTCGGCGCCGCGGGGGGTGTGTGTCGCCACGCCGCTCCCTGATGCGTTCGGCCAGCGATAACGCTCTGGACGAGAGTCTGCCCGCACCCTCGCCAGCCCCTTCACTACACAGCCTGCCCCCACTGGAGCCTGATAACACAGTGCCGAGCCCGCACAGCCCACAGGGGGGACACACACGCAGCCTCAGGAGACACACCCGCGGGCACCTCAGGTAGGACGGACTGTTGTGTTACAGATCAAGAGTGCTTTTGTTTTTACTTCTGTTATTATGACACATGGAAGTATAAATTAGTGATGCATGAGTTGACTCAAAAATTCACATGAACCTGAAAAGTTGTCTGAAATGTTTTGAATTAAGACGTGTCTCATTTGTATGAAACCACACTCTCGTTAGAATTCCTACAAAATTTGCATTAGATCGGGGTGTAAGTTCTAACGGAGCTGGTTTGAACCGGGTTTGGGTTCGTACTATTGATTATTTAAAATCTGCAGCTTGTAATATTTAAAGGTGTTTCTTGACCTATAATAATCATATAATTTTAAAGATACCTTAGAAAAACTATGATTTGCAATATTGCAATGCAATGGATCTCGCTAGATTCTTCATTTCAGGCTTCTGTTTATAATTTTCCGGATCAGAAATGAGCTCCACCTCGCAGCGATGTAGTTTCAACAGAGGGGATGGGGTCGATTCGGGGGAGGGGAAGGCCTGTTGATTAAATTTGCAATTCACCTTGCAGGCAGCAGAGGGCGCTAAAAATGACAAATTGCTCCTTTAATACAGGTCAAGCAGGTGCAGATTAGTTTGTCACAAATGTGCCTGAGTGCAGGTAAAAGAAACTACTATGAATGTTGCTGAGGTGACAATGAGAGTTATAGAGTTGATGCTAAATCTACGCCCCATTTAAACTACATTTCATTGTGCTCTTGATATTTTTAGGACGTTCAGGATTTCAATTCATCCCATTTCAAACCACCCCTGCAATGTAATTCAGGATTTAAGTCAAAAATCCTTTTTAGGTTTGGATAACCTAAAAGCACAGCATCACATGGATGTTATTCTATAACATGGTGGCATGTTACAGAGTGTAAAAGTCATTGTAGGCAGCAGTTTATAAATGTCCTGTGTGTGTGTTACAGCCCTGGCAGTCCGGTGCAGAGGGATCCTAGTCCCCCTGCTGTATCGCGAGGGCCAAAGCGGAGGCTCTACAGCGCTGTGCCTGGCCGTACCTTCATCGCTGTCAGCTCACACACTCCTCAGGGTGAGGGTGAGATCACACTCAACCGCGGAGAGAGGGTCAAAGGTCAGTCTGTTTTACAATATGTTAGGGGCACCCATAATAAAAGGTCATAGTGCATATGAAAGCCAAATTGTTGAAACAGGATTGGGATTATTCTGTGAATGAACATAAATTATGTTCAAGCCTGCATTATGATCATAATGAGCATACTGGCACCTATAAGCAAAATAGTGCTTATATATCTTTAAATAAGCAGGACAGTGGTTGCTCAGCGGTTACTGGGCTGATAAGGTTAAGTGTTCAAATCACCACCAAGCCGCCACTGTTGGGTTCTTGAGGAAGGCCCTTAAACCTCTCTACTCCAGGAAAGCCGTACCATGGCTGACCCTGCGCTCTGACCCCAAGTTCATTCCAAGCAGGGATACGTGGAGAAAATAATTTCATTGCACTGTACATGTGTATATGACATGTATAATCACAATAAAGGCTGTCTACCTTTCTTCTTAAACCCCTTAAACTCCCAGGACCTGCCAGTGGGTCCAGACTTACATTCCTCACTCCTGTAACTACATGATTAATTCATAGTAGATGCTGAATAATATGCTTTAAGATGAATAACTGAATAATAAGCTTGGACTTTAAGGGGTTTAATATCTGTGAAAAGCAAGGACACAAGATTTTTTTTTTTTTAAAGATCTGTGACCTGTCTTCATAAATTTGTGAAACCACGTTTGACGACCCAATTTCTCTCCTAGTGCTGAGCATAGGTGAGGGAGGATTCTGGGAAGGCTCAGTTAAAGGACGAACCGGTTGGTTTCCTGCTCACTGCGTAGAGGAGGTTCAGTTGAGGCAGTACGACCCACGACTAGGTTAGACCATGCACACACACACACATACATCTGCAATATTACTTTCATATTTTACGACAAGGGCTTGGAGCCAGAGGGGCGGGGTGTAAGTGACGTTTGACAAACTTTACAGGAGAGGTAAAACAAACTTTGGCCTGACAGGCCATGAGTTTTGATTATTTATTTAAGACGAGATGAACATTCATATTTATTTTCATACTAGATATCCTCAAGCTACTGGATCTCAATAAGATCTTTTATTTAATATGTAGAACTGTTTTTTTTTTGTATTTTTTTTACGTCCCTTTGGTTTCAAGCCCTCAATATGTCCAACAGATATAGTCATGATTTAGTATTTAGTATCTTATCACACTTGTAGTTCAGTAAATGGATTTGTTTTGCAGAGACAAGAGAAGATCGCACCAAGAGGCTTTTTAGGCATTACACTGTTGGCTCCTATGATAATTTTACCTCCTACAGGTACACACTCGCTCGTTCCCCCTCTCTCTCCTCCTCAATTTATTTATTCTGGCAAACTTTTCATACTACTTTATGTAAATATTACAAATTTGCAAATGTGATGCCACTAACAGATCAGAAAAATATAAAAAATAATCTCACAAATAGTTATCATACTATAGTCTTGTTTACAGGTTGTCAGCTGTCCCTGACAATTGTACACCTTGTCTTTACACATTTATTTATGGAATTTATTGTGGAGTTATATATGATAAATACGTTTTTACCCCTGATTTTGACATTAACCTCCAGTTTTTATGTGGTAATGCAAAAAGCAAAAAGTGTTACAATTATCCTCGGTCTACCCTAAGCAGAATTATGGGGGGATTTAGGAATGCAAAGAGTTTAAGGACAGAAAATTCATGTCTTACCACTGATCTGTGTCCCCAGTGATTATGTCATCGAGGAGAAAACTGCCACACTGCAGAAGAGAGATAGTGAAGGATTTGGCTTCGTTCTTCGAGGGGCTAAAGGTATGCTACTCCCACACTGCACATACACTTGCAAATACACACATGCCTGTTATATGTCAACAGTACTGTGTGTGTTCTCTGTTGAAATCAGCTGAAACTCCCATTGAAGAATTCACGCCGACTCCTGCGTTTCCTGCGCTGCAATATCTGGAATCAGTGGACCTGGATGGGGTGGCATGGAGGGCTGGACTACGTACTGGGGACTTCCTGATCGAGGTGAGGAGCTCTAGGATTTAACCCTGCTATTAGTCACAGTTTAGAAAGCACATTTAGTACATGCAAAAGGTTTGTCAGTGTAAAAGTGACAATCTAATAAAACTTGTGTATCTCTGCCCTTCTCTGTCACTTTCTCAGGTGAACGGGGTCAGTGTGGTGAAAGTGGGCCATAGGCAAGTGGTCTCTCTGATTCGACAGGGTGGGAGTCGTCTTCTTATGAAAGTGGTGTCAGTCACACGGAAACCTGACACTGGAGATGTTGTTCGCAAAAAGGGTATATATCTAGATACCTGTTTTAAATGCCACCCATGCAGTCATAAGAATAGTTTACCCCTACATGGTTCATTGTCTATTCATTGTTAATCCCAGGATTTTGTGTTAAACTGTGTATCTCTTTATGTCCCTTGGCCTGCTTGATCGCCCTTCAGCGCCTCCACCACCCAAGAGAGACCCCAGCACGAGTCTAACCCTGCGCTCCAAAAGCATGACCGCAGAGCTGGAGGAGATGGGTAAAAAAACACACACACTCACATCCACATCCACAGTTTTGCCTGTTGTACTTATGAATGACATAAGGGAAGAGCCGTAGGCCTTTAATCATAGCCATTAGCATCATTAGTAAAATCCTAAGCACTTGAAGGAACCAATTTGAACTAATTAGCCTACGTACCGGGAGTGCAAGCTTAGCAGACACTGGCATAGTGACGAATTACATTGGAGACCTGTGATGACTGCCTTATGGAAAATTCCCATTGGATCCCCTGAATTGGCATTTTTAAGGGAGTTTATAGCACATTATTTGTTATCTCACCATCCAGTTGGGTTTTAATGGGTTCCCTACTGGAATATGGGATTTCATTGAAGTTCCTATTGGATTTTTTTGGGTTAGTCATTAATGTGAAGTATATATACAGTATATACATTCACCGAGCACTTTATTAGGAATACTATACTAATACTGGGTAGGGCCTCCCTTTGTAGCCCATCCG
>JAOUQW010000014.1:10236918-10253348 GCA_028565825.1 Olivaichthys viedmensis
CACGTTTCCATCAAGACTTTCATGTATATCGCAAACTTCCCCGAGTTTTCCCTCGTCACCTGATGCATGTGACAAAATAGACCTGATCTACAGATTAGACCTGATCTACAGAATAGACCTGATCTGCAGTGCACTGATTAATATCGTCTAGTTTCTTCAGTTCCACGGTGAACATCAATAAGACGACGACGAGTCACATGAAATTACAAGAAACTGCTCTTTGTGCTGTAGTTTCCCATCTAATAAATCATTTTCTATAATTAAACTAAGAAAAATTCTTATCTCCTCCCCAATCCAGCTGCTCTGCTGATGTTGAGCTCAAATCTTCCTTCCTCCGCAGCACAACTAAATTGTTGACATATAAGATATAAGCTCGTATACGGCTGTAATATGTTATGATTTGGTGCTTGTGTATTTTACTCGGACCTTGTTTAATGCAGAATATGTGTATTATTTTAAGAATAATACATTATGGCGCGATGCTGCCCATATACTGCATGTTTAATATTAAGAGTGTATTTTACCCCCGTTAGAAACAGGAGTTATTAGAGAGAGCAGCTGTTAGGGGGAGTGGAGGCGCAGGAAGATTTCGGCACAACACCGGCGTCCTGCTTCTCCCGCTGATAAGTTTTATTGGTTTATTGTAGCAGAGGCACGTGATAAATAAACCACATGACACTAAATGTATGCGTAATTGCAGTGTTTTTCTTGTCAAAAACGTTTCCACTATAGTTTCTCAAAAAATGTAACGTATCGACAACCAAATTATCCACTAAAGTTAAATGGAATTCTTTTTTGTCGATAATATTTTACATTTATCGCTAAATGTCGTTTCCATCGCCTACATCGGCAAACATTTAAATTCGCTAAAACATTTTTCGCATACACTCCCTTGGATGGAAACCTGGCTACTAACATGATAGTGCTTGTTGCGCTGGTATGAGTATCAGATATGTTGCTGGGATTTTTAAAAACACCTCCATGTCACTGCTGGGTTGAGAAAAAAAACTAAAATCTCCAGCCGACAGCAGTCCATGAGGACGATTAACACAAACTGTACATAGACAAAACACAAGCTATAGTCTCTGTAACTGTACACGTACAAGGTGCACCAATAAGGTGTGTGTGTGTCTAATAAAGTGGCCAGTAAGAATACACAGTGCTTAAAGACACAGTGGTGGTCCTGTGGTGGTCTTTATCCATTTATGGACGGGGAAAAGGGGGGGCTGATAAATTGTGCAGAGCGACAGATAGGTTAGTCAGTAATTGTAAACCTACAAAGTACCCTTATATGGTAGTTTTTCCTGACAAAATGGCAACTGAGTGTATTTTACTGTGTTATACTTTTACTATATGGATTTGATATTGCAAAAATAAACTAATCCCAGTAAAGATCACACTTCCAACCTTGCACCTCCACCATTTCTTAGAAGGACCTGAAGTGTAGAGGTTCTAAAGTGTATACTAAAGTGTAACTTTAGTATACGAGGTATATGGAGAAATGACAATAAAAACCTACTTGAACTTATAATGAAGTCAGACCTTCTAGAAACCTCTCTGAATCATGAAAAGACTACAACTTGCCAGAAATATCTATGAATCGTTACTTACTAGACTGAGGGTGAAAACACCCACAGCTGCAGCAGTGAACGTGGCCCACTGGATGAGCGCCCACAGCTTACCCAGGATGCCTCGTGCATACATGCACCTGGAAAAGGCACAGAGAGGATCGCAGTCACAAAGTGAAATTCTCACAACCAGATGCTGAGCTGCAATGATTAGCTTCACAGTTGGGGAAAAAAGTAACTGAAGGTGTGAGAAAAAAAAAAAAAAGGGTCTTACTTCAGCATCGCAGCTACCACTTCCCAAGTCAGAGAAAGCACTCCGATCCAAATGGTAGGAACCTGGATCTGGCTCACAAAGTCATTAAAGCTTTTTTGGGTAAAGGCTGTCAGGAAGAAATACCAAAAGGAACTATCAGTAGACATATTAATTAAAATCAATAAACATGTACATCATTATAAACATAATTAAATTAGTATTAATGACTAGCTTTCTAAGACATGGTGCTGCACTAATAACCCGAAACATTAACCAGGGCTGCAACGATCATCGCTTTGTGATGGGATGGTAGTACAGCATGTCAACCGTAGCGTTGGGCATGTCACCGCCACGGCCGCATATAACAGCTTGTGGCATACAAACTAAGCTGTGTAAAGTGTGGCGATTAACAGAGCAGGGTGGTCATCTAAAGCTAGTGTCAGACTGTAAGCTATTTTCTCCATAATCATATCTAGTCAATGCCTTAATTTACATTAATTAACACAATCACAGTGAATCATCGTGACCAACAGCTGTGTGACGCGACTCCTCCAGCCGCCCACTGTGTTAACAGCTGTAGCTGGACTTGTTCCAAGTTGATTCAACATGTTCGATTTTTTCGGAAGCTGTAGGAGCAGACTGTCCCGGCTGCACGAGCTCACAGCCAACGTCCTTTCAGTGCAAATACAATGCATACATCAGACTTTGGTCCCCATTTCTGACCACACGTACCTGGTAAAAAATATATATTGATGGTATGCCCACGCTTTGCCTTTATAACAGCCTCCGATTGACCTTCAGGTCAAATCAAGAGACCGAGAGGGTCAGGGTGAAACTTTGAATTCTGTCTTATGGTTCATTTCAAATTATTTCTCTGTTGATTTGTTTTGGATTGTTATCTTAGAGGTACAGTTCCCTTTTTATACCTAGAAACCATGAGATGCAAATGTTTGCACTCAACTGGAGCTTATTTTAATAATGAAAGAAATGAATGTGAATAATAAACAAACAATCAGGGCAGATATTGGCAAAAATATTCAAGCTTGACAGGGTCCCTGTATTCCTAAACTAATACAAAAGAGCCTGCACCAGATGAGTTTAAAAGTTGACTTACTTGTTTTAGAGGTCACAAGCTTCTTTTCCCAGTTGATCTCCAGTTTGAAGAACTTTATTGCACCGAAAACAATAAGGAGGTACACAGCCAGCTTGAAAAGAAACGTCAGAGCTGAGACCAAAAACTGGCTCCAAGCTGAAACAAAAACAAAACAAAAACAAAAACATTCAGGCCCATGAACAGAGATAACTTTTTTTTCTTTTCTTCTTCACTACAAACAGATACACCGTTCCCACTCAAGGTCACATGCGTTATCCACTTAGCTAACACAGTAAAGTACAGGCTCCAGTAAAAGTAAAATGAGGTCATACTCTTCGTCTTGGCCTTTTTCTTGGGGCCTGTCGAGCAGTTGATCTCCTCATCATCCAGCAGAGAGAAGCTCAGTGCGATGGTCAGCAGGTGGAACAGGCTGTGGCCGCCCAAGAGAATGTTACAGAGCTGGAGGAACACCTAGAACCAGGAGTCCGCAGCAAATAATAGCATAATAATGACAGGAAATTAAGGTTCCATTTTAAAGAAAAATAGTGACTGCAATTATTAGAGAGTTAAACCAATGAAACTATCATTCCAGCATGCACATCTCACACACAAGAAATGGACGGCCCAATTTTGTTAACGTATTGGGTTTGACCTACCAGGATGTAAAAGGAGCCGACTCTCAAGCCACGAACAGGAACAAAGAACATCAGTAGCGGAACCGCAATCTCAACTGCCAATATGCAAACTGCACCGAGCCTCGACAGCCAATCAGGGAGCTGGTGGGCGTACCAGGCCAAGGGGGTGGGGCTTGTTTGGGTCTCATAATGCCGAGTCAGTGCTGCAAAAGGGATTGGTGGAGGGTTTGAGGATGGTTTGAACTTTCACATGGACTCAAAGTAGAACAAGATAAAACCTCTAATTTTTTTTTAAATTAAAAAAAAAAAAAGGCATCCAGGCCCTGCCTAGACTGCAAACGCATACCCGTGAGGTCCCACCAGGACGGGTCACCGCTGGCTAGCTTACTCATACCAGTGCAAAGCACAACTCTAAAGAGCAACCAGCGGGTCAACCAGAAAGTCACGGAATCATGGGGAGCAGAGGAGCTTCGCAGCAAGCCACACGGGGCAACGAGAAAGGCCAGAAAGCCCGCCTCCAACAGAAGGCTGTCCCTGAGAAAGCAAATTACAAACACTCGAGTTCTGCACAAAAACTAGGTACAACAGTCAGGTGTGTGTGCGTATACAGGCAGGTTTGGATAGTTTGTTACCCATAAACACTGTCTCATACACATACACACACAGCTTCAAAAGGCTGCAGTTGCTGAAGATTCGAATGGCAAATTTACTTCAATGATTTACACAAAATGTCAACCGATGTCCAAAACCTGGCATGCAGATGCAGTCTGGTGATGTACAGAACAGGTGGCATCATTAACAGCACTACAGGACTTACCATTCGGAATTAAGGAAGTCTCCCCCAACCTACAAAAGAACATATTAAAATCAATGCAACATGAAAAGATGGAGCCATGGCTAATAAACTACTGAATTTTGCCAGCAATATGCCCAAACACCAGGCCCCCCATTTTGAATGTGCACCACAACTTTGCATGCATTATGTTATACAGCACGAAAACAATGGTGGCCAACAAGCAGTTGGCCATGCAAATATATACTTGTTTAACTTGCTTGCACTGGAAGGTATACTTATTAACTAGATAGGTTAGTGGATCAATCACACTTTGTGTAGTACAATATTGGAATTTTTGCCAGGTCAATTTCACAGAAGTGAAACCTTGGGATGCACATTCAAATTGGAATTAGGGGTGGGCGATAAGATGATGGGATAGTTATCATGATAATTGATATGATCGAGTATCGTGGGCATCGTGAGTACTTCTAGAACATTGACCGACTCCACTGTGACACACAGAAACAAATAGCCGAGTGGATGTTGCATTTTTTTTTCTCTGGTTCCTTTTTAAATACACCCAAAACCCTACTATCCGAACATAATCCGTTCTGAAAAATTATGTTTAGCGAATCGAAATGTTTTTATATGTCAGAAATCCAAAGTAAAAAAATATTACTAATTTGAACATGTCCACAATAGTCATGTTGTGGTGCATTAAAAGGACAGAGAGAGAGAGAGAAACTCACAGTGTACAGGGAGAGGTAAAGGGCCCAGAGGCCAAAATAAACCAGGCTGTCTCTGAGCCCACTCAGGAGAACGGCCCCCAGGCTCAGCAGCGCCCCCAGCAGACAGATGAGCTCCAGGCCCTGCTGAGGTCCGATGCCCAGGGACGATGCCAGCCACAGGAGGGACGGGGCGGCCTGCAGCTGTTCCAGAAGAGGCTTCTCCGCCTGAGGCATTCGCACCGGCATAACACCTTCCTCTCCATACAGACCTGCACACACACACACATGACATCACCTTACTGTAAGGCATATAAAGCTGTTGGCTTAGATGAGCTGGTCAAGCTGCAAACAGCAGTCAGGACAACTAAAGGCACTGGGGTCAATAGAGATGAGGCAAGTTTGCATTTACGTTGGCTACGCTGAACATCCAGGGCCGGATTAAATGGCCAGATAACACTAGGCAGACTATTTTTCGGGGCCTCTTCCCACACATTACTCCCTCATAAATGCATGCATATACTGCATCATTGAAACAGTGCTTGATAAAACACACACATTTTCAGGGTTCTTGCTTTTTCCTCGTAAAAATAATTTTTCCAGATTGATATTAAACTTCCCAGACTTTCCATGTTTAGTTTTCTGGTTAATTTGTAAACGTCATTAACTATATCATGAAAAGGGAAAGCATGAAATGTGATACGCATAAGTGAAGCTGCATTAGTGCTGAAAATAAGGGAATTTCTAAAGACAACAGATTCAGAAACTCCGTGTTGAGGGTCTTACTTTGACAACAGAATATTTTCTGAATTTCCACACTTTTCCCGGTCTGAAAATAAGGGCCTTTAAATTCCATACTTTCCAGAGTTCTAGCATAGCTAGCTTGATTTACACGTCGCAGTGCTGGATTTTATGTGCCAACTGGACTCTGCCAAAGCGAATCTGAGGTTCTTGTGCCCATTAGTTAATAGTTAGCCGAATATTTTGGGTATTATAGGTTTCTCCTCGTGGCGTTCAAGCTCTAGGCAGCGGCAGTTTGCTTATGCTCTGATCTGACTACATGTTGCTCATTACGACAAATAAGTTGCCTCTAGCCCGTTAAGAAGCTGCGCTTATTATCAGCCAAGATAATCACCGGTATTTACATGAAAACAAACAGAAGTGCACTGCAAGAACTTTTTTGGAACGTGGCACTCCATTTTGCTTTTTTGACGACACACATCTCTCGAGTTAATCTCTTTTACCTCTTAACAGAAAAAAAGGACACACTGAAGAACGAGGAACCATCCTTTAGACAAGCAGCATGTCATTGTAATATTGGGTCTGTATGTTTGGTAGGTTGGTAACCGAGCGGGAACACGGTGTGTTTAAGGCCAAGGCCAGTGTGCGAGTCAGAGCTTTTCCATTCAGCCATCTCTTTATCTGACGATCCTGCCTCCAGCTACTCCACCCATTCGAAGGGGACAAGCATCGTGGAGGAGTTCAAGCCCTCAAAAGAATCCCGAGATAATTGCAGAAACGTTTCGAGTCTATTTAAGTTTTTAACTATTTGACGACTGTGATGGCTGTTTTCCACACACACACCGGCTTCTCACACACACACACATCTGAACAAAATTCAACAAAAATGATGAGCATACAGGTGATGAAACGGTCCACATGAATTAGATCAAGTGCTGAGCTTTCCAAAAGCATCGTAACATAAATATCATAGGGTCAATGGTAGAGCGAGCATCACATTGAGCACTCTTCTCTTGCAGTTAAGATGATCTGGCGTGTCTGATGATGCTTTTAGGAAACTAGGCCTACTCTGGGTCTGCAGTGGGCTCAATCCTCCTTGATTCAGATGCAAAAACAGTTTTCAAAAACTCGAACCCAGTGCTTTCCAAGCCAGTCCTCAGGGACGTCCAGCATTTTTGCCCTCTCCCTAATGCACCTGAGCCAGTGTTGTTGATTGCTTGGTTCAGGGGCTGTGGAAGCTGGGGGAGAGCAAGAACGTGGCTGGTCTCCCTGATTTCAGACTTTCTCTTTGTGCACATTTCCCTTTTGCAGTTGTCGAACAGGTATCACTACCTCGCCCACGTCACGAGCATGAGATCCTCTTGCCTAGCTCACTATAACGTGCTTCAACATGCTGATGACGAAACCAGCTCCAACAAACTTCAGCTCGGCTACAATAAACAACAACACACAACCACGCCTGGTGTTCATACTGTTCCTCGTGACGCCGTTTGAAGCCCTTTGGTGCGTCAAAAGCATGCATTAATACGAGGAACAGAAGCCTAAGTGACCCAGTGAAATTTCCACTCATTTCTGGTGGCGTCTCAGCGACACGCGCAAGCACCTTGGTTGACGGTGACGTAAGCGCACGCGGAGAACGATGACGGGTCATTTGGCCACGAGCGCGCGCGGCTCCTCCGCAAACAGACGGACGGACGGCTGCACGCGCTGGGGAAAGAAGCGATGTTGCTGCACGTTGTGGTCCATTTCTGACATTTTCTACCAAGGTCTCGTTTGCAGAAGCGATTCCGCGTCGCGTCACGCCACCACCCAGCTCTCAGATTAGCGAGATAAAAAAAAAAAACAATAAAAAAAAAACGAGAGAAAGTTCACTTTCTTACTGACTCGCGTTTCCGACCGAGATCTCGCACAAGCGCGCGCGCGCACGCGCATGTAAAAAATCACAAATCGACGAGAAGGCGTTTGAATCAATGAGCGCCGCGCCCCGAAAAGAAAGAAAGAAAGAAATCCACAGCGTGCATGACTAGAAGTATTACTGCCCACCTGGTATTTGGATGTAGAGAGATGCAAACGCAAATAAATACACGATCGACACGCTCCATAGAAACATCTGTCTTGGAACCCGCACTTCCCCCATTTTCCAAAATCTGCGAGATGACGAGCAGTTTTCTGAGCGAGACGACGGATTCCGGCGTGTGAACGGGAAGTGGCTTTGGAGCAATGAGGAAAACGAGTCGAGTGGAAAGCTCATGGGTGGAGTTTATTGTGCACATGGAGCACATGCGTGCAGCGTCTCGTCTGCAAACCGAAACCAACTCGGCGCCACGTTGAGCTCCAGCACATTGTTAACGTGTCTGAGGACCTGCTGGACATCTTGTGAGAGTAACACCAGATTACACGTCTAGCAAAAGAGGTTTCTGAAGGGCTGTTTGGATGGTTCAACTGTTTTAGCGTTCTAAAGTGAGCCTGAGACCTTTTCTGCAAAGTGTTGTAGGGTTCCCCCAGAGGGACGAACCAAAGAACCCTTTAGGGTGCCAGGCTGAACCTTTTTTTTTTCTTCTTCTTCTAAGCCTGTACCAATTTAAGAGGCAGCTGGTGGCGTCCAGTCCAAAGCAGGTTACTCCAGGTCATTCCCACCCTCGTAAGCCTTGGCCTAGTTTACTTTCACGCTACACTTAAATCTCTACAACATATTGGTTCCCTTTCAGAGATGGTGCCAAGTGTAACTATTTTAGTACGTGAAGAATCCACAGGACTTTTTGAGGAGCCCTTTAAGTGTAAAGTGATAGGCCAAGTTTGAGTGTCCCTAATGTTTTAACAGCCCTGAGTAAAATGTATAAACTCTGGTGTACCCTCTTAGGAAAATAGGGTTCCTTTTCTTTGCATGGTTAAAAGTTCTAACTTTCTAAAGAAGATCTACTTCTATCTTTTCTGAAAGAGAAACCCCATGTTGTAGCGTTCTACATCAAACCAAAGAACCCTTTAGGGTGCTAGATAAAACTTTTTTTTTTTCCCCTGGGGTATCGATTTAAGAGGCAGCTGGTGGTGTCAGCGAGACAAACGCAGATGATTCCAGGTCATTCCCACCCTCAGAAACCTTGGCCTAGTTTACTTTCACACTACACTCATATATATATATATATTTAAAAAAAAAGGTAAATCATGACCCTTAAAGGGTTCAACAGTCTTTTCCTTGCAGAGATGGTGCCAAATAGAGCCCCTTTAGGAAGCTAAGAACCATTGAAGGACCCCCCCCCAAAAAAAAAAAAAGCATGTGAGGTGGCTGGCAGAGTTTGAGTGAGTTTCTCTAAAAGTTAACAGAGCTCAAAGCAAAAGATATAAACTGTGGTTTACTGCTTTAATATAAAAATAAAAAAAGTTTATAATTGTAGCTTTCTGAAGAGGTTCTATTTTGGGCAGTGGTGACTCAGTGGTTAGGGCACTGGGCTACTGATCAGAAGGTCATGGGTTCAAGCCTCAGCTCCACCAAGCTGCCGCTGTTGGGCCCTTGATCAAGGCCCTTAACCCTCCCTGCTCCAGGGGCGCTGCATCATGGCTGCCCTTTCGCTCTGACCCCAGCTTAACAACATGCGAAGAATCAAATTTCACTGCACTGTACTTGTACATGTATATGTGACAATAAAGAAGCTTTCATTTCATTTATTTGAGCATGACATGTCACTTTTTAGCATCGAGGTAAAGCTGATGACCTTTGGACCCATACACGCACGCACAAATACATATATATACATACACCCATCATAATATATCCATAGCAATGTGACCGTACAGAGCCTGGCAGCAGGTCACAGTAGACATTGGGGGGCTCTTCTAGCCAGTCACTGTACAAATAAATAGTTTATTCATGCTCCTGGAAAAGACCAAGCCCTTCATTAACACATGGAGTGACACAAGACGTGCTGGAAATAAAACAACACCAGGCCGTGCACTTCAAGACAACTGGAAAAAGCTGCACTACTCTTATATATGCACTATGAATACGATGATCGATCAATCACTATCAATAATGCCCAGAAAGCATCGTAGACGTTACGATTTTAGTATTACTACGGTGAATTTGGTTGCACATGATATATATAAAAAATATAAACTTTTTTTAAAAAGATCATAAACTTATAGAGCTGAAATAGCAAACAAAAAAAAACAAGATAAAAAAAAAATCAAACACATTGGGTTCTCTACGATTAACCAATAGCTCGGAGAAGAAATGCATGGATAAATAAATGTGGGGGAGAAAGAAAAAAAAATGCATACATGCATAAATAAATACATTGATTAATGCATATTTATTTATTTTTTACATTCCTGTCCCATATTGATCTATTTGCTTATTTCATTATGTATCTTTTTTTAAATGAACTCCCGCGTGCTCTCGCTAGGGGGCGGTGCGCACAATCCGTAATCGCTGTTAGCCGCCTCGAATTCCACCGAAGAAGAGCAATGGCGACTTTAATAACCACATAGTTCGCTTCGGGCCGTACTTTTTTGTGTTTTTTGGAAATATTCCAGGCGTTTAACGGTTTTCGGTAAGGAGTGCCCTTCTTTAAGTCGCCTTCGCGCGCGTTAGTTTGCACAGCCGAGTGGTTAATCATTTCCAAGTTGACCGAATTAGCCCGCTAGTTAGCGAGCGTGCTAAACGCGTTGTAGGTTTACGTAGCCTGACTAGCTACTTGCTAAGCTAAGCTAGCAGTGAGCACAGACATTCTAAACTGCTGGCTAATCTTAGAAGCAGTTGTTGTTGTTGTTGTTGTTGTTGTTGTTGTTGTTGTTGTTGTTGTTGTTGTTGTTGTTGGATAAGTTCAGCCGGTAACGCCGTGTAGCATCGCGATATTTTAACGTGAAGAACGAAACTAGCATGTAGGTGGTAAAAGGCATAAAAGGCATTTGGCCCGCCTTTTACCTCTCTGTATGAGCGAACAACAACACGACGTTCTTCCAGTACAAGTAAACCGGACAGCTCGGGAAAGGTGGTCGATAATGGGGGCACGGCACGTGAAGCAGATTGCTTATGTAATGGATTTTAACTCTGTTGCTTAGTGATAGCAGTTCGTATCCCAGGATTTGTCACGTTATTGCAGGTATTACGGTAAGGGGTACATGGATCACTTAAGGGGCAGTGGTGGCTCAGTGGTTAGCGCGCTGGACTACTGATCAGAAGGTCGTGGGTTCAAACCCCAGCTCAGCAACATGCTGGAATATGCCAAGAATCAAATTTCACAATATGTGAAGCATTATTATTATTATTGTTATTATATTATTAAGGACAGCGACGATTGAGTTTACGATTAAAAAATAATTTTTTTAATATATGACACTTTGCACCTGCTAAAAAATAATAATAAACAAGAGTAAAGTGTTCTACGGATCAATCGAAATGCAGTGTTTTTATATCTTTTTATTACACCGAGCCATGCGAAACAACACCGAGGCATTCGAATTTCAAAAGTGTAACCTGCAAATCGGGGTGAAATAAAAGCTTCCAAGTCAGCCTTAATATAAATGTTCAGTGCAAGTTAAAGCATCTTTTCACTTTCTTTAAAATAGAAATAAAATCAAAAAAATTCTGGGAAATTGTTGTTGTTTTTTTGTATTTTTTAATATGCAAAAAAAAAAAAAATGCGTAGCTTTTTTATGTGAATCAATACCGGTATACCACCCAGCCCTAGTATGTGGTATGTGGTATGTTGTCAGCTCGTAATATGACCTATATGAATGGCGTTGTTCACTATACGTCTCTTCTAGGAGCCGCTCACGATGGCACTAAAATCGGGCGAGGAGCGCCTTAAGGAGATGGAGGCAGAGATGGCGCTGTGAGTACCGTGATGGTTATGAACCTTTCCACCCATATCTCGCTATCTTGCGCTGTATTTAGTGTTCTGAGCATATCTTGGACTCTTTGTGTGATTCAGGCAGGTGCTGATGTGCTAATATGTGCCTCATTCTTTTTTCAATTGAATGTGTAGGAAGGCTAAAATAATGTTCGTCACCATGCATTCATGATTTCCTGTACAGGTTCGAGCAGGAGGTTTTGGGAGGGCCGGTGGCTGTGACTGCAGGAGGATCTCCAGTATTGGAGGCTGTTCCAGTGGCTTTGGCTGTGCCGGCTGTATCAGCTGTGCCAGTGGTCCGGCACATCATAGGCACAAACACCTACCAACAGGTAGCTATGGAAACAAGACACAGATTGTCTTAAAGCCCACCGCCACCCCACCTCTGACGTTTTGCGTAACTTGGCAACAGAAGCCTTCAGGCAATCGGCTCGATTACTAAGAAGATATCAGTGTAGGCTCTGTATCGTTTATCGGCCAATACACGGAGCTCTGATATTGTATTGAAAAATGGGGGGGGTTGGGTTGGGTTTGGTGCATCCCTAGCTTTTTACCCCCTTTTTTAAAGAGAGTGTCCACAGATCATCTTGTACGCTTTGCCTTTTATACAAGTTGAAACTGCTGCTCACAGCACCGTTAAACACGCCACTGTATTACCAGTGAAAAGGACTCATTTCTACCAGGGTTGCCAGATTGTGTGTCGCATGTTGTTGTATTCTTAATCCGGTTGGTCTGGAAACAAATAACCTTCTGTTGATGGATAGAAATTTTTGTTCATGCAATTTGGCCCCAGGTTGAGATGCTTTGTAGTCAATTGGGAAGGTTTTAAACCATTATTGGAAAACATGCATAGAATCTGGCAACCCTGATTTCTACAAAACCACCTCCTTTGCCTGCGAGCTTTACAGTGGTTGCATAATGACATGAATCCAAAGAGGATGGACAAGGGGAATTCTTTTATTTTATTATTATTTTAAATAATGGGGTGGAGGTTACTCCTAAAAGCTAATTTGTTTTTATCTTTGCCTTTCCTGAATAAGGATGAATAACAAAATGGAACTAATAGGAATCTGATTTATGTCTTTATTTGCCAATTTGTAAAGTCACCAGGCTCTGTGAAGGCTCAGAAGGTACAGGTTGCTCCACACAAATTTAAATATAGATGTTTATTTCTTGATTATTTAATGCAGGTACACTCAGATTATATGGCTGTATTATGCAGACATTCTGCTTTGGGAATTAAAACAAAATACTTTAAAAAAATCTGCATGCACTTATTGAGAATCAATTACCCGAACCATGGGATTATTTGCAATTTAAAGCCAACTCGTGTTACTGTATGTTTTAACTGTTTTATTAATTAATTTGAAAATGTGATAAGTACAACATATTCTTATCTTTCTTCTCAAGGTCCAACAGAGTTTAGATGCTAGAGCTGCTACGTTAGTCGGACCTCCACCTCCTACTTTTGTTGGTCCAGGTAGGGCATGTATCAATTGTTGCTATATACAATATATTGCAGCATCAGCATGGAAATAACGTAGTGTTTGGAAAATCCCTTTTTCTCAGCTATACCTGCAGTGCGACCGCCACCAATGATGCGACCTGCATTTGTTCCACACATACTACAAAGACCAGGTAACTGACAGGCAACAACACATCATTCACATGTGCTTTAAGCTTGGATTTCTGCACGTGTGCTAGAAGCAAACGTGAGACAGTTTAATCCACATAATTTATTTATGTGGTCTGGCTATAATTTGGAAGTATAGAAGATTTTTTTTTAATGATGCCCCCAGAAAGACAGTTTGGATGCGTGTAGGGAAAATAAGCCACAGGGGTTTAGGATTAGAATTTAATAATGAGCATTTTTTTTGCATGTGTCAATTAAAGTACAGCAAATTTCAGAGGAAGTTGCAAGGTATAGGAAACTAGACAACATATTTTCATCTCATTCTATTTCTCTAATGCATTTCTCAGGGGGTCAGAGAATGCCAATGATGCGTGGACCTCCACCGCAAGGTATGATGGCACCTCCCCTGCCCCGCCCTCCTCCCCCACCACCAATGATGATGGCACCCCCAATGGCCAGACCCCCACAGCTCCCCATGGCTTCCATTGGACCGCCTATGGGGGCCATGAACCCAGTTACGCCTGTAAGTGCTTTCTTTTCGACTTTACAAAAATACTGGTGCATTTGACATCAGAGATCTTTCCAGGTGTGTGTATGTATGTATGTATATGTGTATATGTATATGTATATATATATGTGTGTGTGTGTGTGTGTATGTGTATGTATATATATATATATATATATATATATATTTATTTATTTCTCAGCATTGGCACCAACAGGAACGAATGGTATTCCATTAGATCCTAATAGTACCGTGGAAAAATGAGGAGATGCAGGCTCTTATGATGTCATAGCATGTGGATATGATGCGGTTGCCTTTACTGTTGAACTTTTACTATCACTGTTTCAGTTGGCTCTTAAGTTGGTGAAAAATGAATAAGAACTAAAACCTGAACTTTAGCTGGCTTCCGTTTGGGCCACTTTCTGTTTTTGAATGTGCGGTGGAAAAACACCCCTCAGCGGCATTAGCAGCTGGCTACCATGTCAACAGTACATTGACTCATATGAGGTGTATTTTCCCTCCAAATGTTTCATACATTTTTAACAAGGTTTCTAAAAGGTTGGCCAAAGATGATGTAAATAGCTACTGTAATGGGAATATTCAGAAGAGGGTGCAACAAAAGGTAATCAAAAAGAGCACTAGCGAAACATGGAATACATATTTTATGAGAAATGTACAATTTATAAGCAATCTAACCAAGCTTAAAACTTTGTTTTTATTCCTGTATTCCTAGTGTTTTGCCATACATTCATTCAAACTTTGCATTAAACCTGATGGATGGAAATCCCTGTTATAGTGACTTACGGCTGCAGAAATGAATGCTGAGCACACATTAAAATTTATTTTATCTTTGGCAGGTGGACTCGATGAACCCAGTGGTGACGGCCCCACCTCGGCAAGTGACGCAGGCCCCCCCGAAAGTCACCCCCAGCGTTATACAGGCAGCCCCCACCGTTTATACAGCACCGCCCGCCCCCAAGAGACCAGACCCTAGAGCGCAGAGACAAGCACGCATGGTAAAGACTTTTCACACATTCACAAGACAGTACTCTACAAGATTCTCTTTCCATGTCTCTTCAAACTTCAGAGCCGTACTATGTAAGATCTTTTCCATTTACAAGAAGTGACTTGGTTGAAAGGCACTGTGTAAAAGTTGTATATCATGAAGCACGGACGTAATCTAAAAAAAAAACAACAATCAGCTTCTGACAGAAAACTTGATTCCGTTGTTGCTCTCCAATTATAATAAAAACGTAGCATTTTTACAATATCTCATGGAATATATCTTTTAGACATGGTGCTGATTTTTGATTTAAACTGTCAATGGATTAAAATGGTCTCTAAAAAAATAGATGCCGGTTAAGCAGTCATTAGGAATGGTCTCTAAAAATGGATGAAAATTATGCAGTAAGCATTGACCAGATGATACTTTGTTAGCTAGCAGCGTTTTTTGTTTAAATTGATCTATTAAATTAAAACGGTTGCGCCATATTGGTTCCTAAGGTTCATCCTTTGCTCTGTGTTTTCCATGCCAGGAGGAGCTGGCAGCATCAGTAGCTGAACAGCAGGCAGCTGCATTGGCAGCCGGGCTCTTGGAGGCCAAGAAAGACAGCGTCTCGGACGACAGCGTCATCGGGCCGAGCATGCCTGAGCCGGAGCCTGTACACGCAGAGGTACTGAGCTTTAGGACCACCTAAGAGCGGTTCAGTTGTGAGAAAATCCACATGCTTCATAAACACCCAACTTTCCGGGAGAGAAGATAAACTGCCTTAGCCTGGTTTATCTCTAGAACTCATTGAGTTTCAGCTTCAGAGTCTTTAGGAAAGTTGTCATGACTTTCGTGATGTTTTAAAACGTAAGAATTAGATGATCTATAATATCATTAGATGAGATTTGCTACTTGCTTTGCAGGTATGTGATTTGTAAACATTGAACCAATGTCCCAAGGTTGATAAGTTAATGGTTTAAACAGTTGTCTTCAGTCCTCTTTTGTTGTCTTGCATTTAATATGAAGGACAAAGGTACAAGACAATTGGATGTATGTGATGGCCATGTTTAATTATCTGCTTGTGTAGCCACCAGAGGGCAACACGGAGGATAAGAAAAAAGGGAAACAGGAGAAGGTAAAGAAATGTATCCGAACAGCTGCAGGCACCTCGTGGGAAGACTCCAGCCTAGCGGAATGGGACACGGGTACATGAATTTTCACTCATGTTTACAATTGTACAGTTGTGTACCAATAGCTTACCATTTTAAATTCACTAGTTTGTTCCATGAAGTAAGGTTGCAATATAGCTAAACTGAGTTTAGCAGTCTGAATCTGGTGTTCACTGTAAAACAGTGGCAGTAAGACAGTGGCATGACACTGAAAAGCGAAATTTTGTCTAAATGTAATCGCATGCTACGGGGGGAAAAAACCTTGTCAATTTCATTTGATGTACAGTGGGGTCCAAAAGTCTGAGACCACATAGAAAATCTGGGATTTTTTTCTTTTCATTGCCACTGTACGGCGCACTCAAACGCTTTGCTGAAACTGGATCGGTCGTATCCAAAGCACACCATCAGAAGAGCAATACATAAAGTTTTGTTCACTGAGAGAGAGAACAGCAACTTCATCACAGATACAGAATGTGCTGAATAAAGAACGAGAGAC
>JAOUQW010000014.1:10253654-10264167 GCA_028565825.1 Olivaichthys viedmensis
TTAGAAAGAAAGGGAAAAAAAATAAAAAAAGGTTCCTTAAGGGTTCTTTAGATGGATAAGGACTAATGGCTTCCAAAAGTACTTCTACCTGGAATCCTCTCTGAAAGGGAAACCATTTGTTGTAGGTTTCTACATAGAACCTTTAAGGGTTCCTCCAGAGGGTCAAACAAGAACCCTTCAAATTACACCCCCCCCACCCCCACAGGAGTGTAGAAAAGCTTTGATTAAGTTCTGGTCTATCTTTGAGTTGCCAAAAGATCATACAAAACAGGCCAAGGTGCCAGTTTTATATACAGAATTTTCACCCAGCTACTGCACCAACTGTGCATTAAGCGTAGTGTCTCCAGTGCGTCTTCTGGAACCGCTAGAGAAGAAATATGCTTACTTGCAGCTTCAGGGACAGGATCTACTCTTCCACCTCCTAGAGCATTTCCTAGTACAAAAGACAATGTTAACCAAGAGTCATGTATGGATGCACACCATCAGATATTACTCATTTTCTTTACAATTTCACATCTGGCCTGTTAATGCTATCTGTCTGAGGCATCTTATTTACCAAACATGGTCCAGGTTCTCAGTTTTACCCTCAACATAAAGCTATTAGCACATTAGAGACAAGTATCCAAGTGAAAATAACGTAGGCCTATTGCGACAAAACATTAGCACTAACCTCTGAATTCCTCATCAGAGACATCAGCTACAAGCTGACCTTAAGGTGGAAGAAAGAGTATTGTTAAATTCTGTCAATACAGAACTTTGCACTTGCTCTCATTTCTAAAAATTCATACCATAAATGGTGGCATTAATCCACGGGCTGTAAAAAGCAACTCTGGTGTAGACCCCTGGTTTCGTGGCACGGCCACAGCCCACTCCCCAGCTAACGACTCCTGCAACCTCATACCTCTCTCCTGTGAAGCAGGACAGGGGACTCCCAGAATCTCCCTGTTCAAAAGGCACCCTGTGAGAAACATCACACTAACTCATAGCTGACTAAAACCAAGTGAAATATCCTTTAGTGTACCTGACAAGCGTCCACACCCCCGGTCAACTCTCCAGCACACATCATAGTGGAACGAATAACCCCGCCATAAAATTGGAGACAAGTGTCCGACTCCAGAATAGTAACGTTGGTCTCTTGAAGCCTGTTGGTACGTGGGCCACCTAGGCAGGAGAGAGGTGTTTGGCTTTTGGAGTTAATAAGATTCAAACATTGTAGTGATGAAGTGTGTCTTGGCACTGGAAGTGTGTCAGTTGCAATGGAAGATGATCACTATGGATGTTCAACTGAAGCACGGATGCAATGAGAATAAAAATAGTCCTTGGTTTTTCCGAGACCATTTGAATTGATCCAACAGACACATGCAGGATCAATTACAGAATATCAGCAACTACAGTCGAGTGCAAACGTTTGCATACCCTTAGGACTAAATTAAGACAAAAGACATGCGATGCATAGAGTGTGCAGTGTGTTAGGTTTCACAGAAGTTCCTTCATTATCACAACAAAAATGGTCAAATTGGGCATGTTAAGATATTAATTGTAAATAAATTTAAATTCTACCCCTTTCTGAATGCGCTATAAATGTCCTCCAACAACACACCCTCCAGCCGGTTTCATATTCTCTAAACAGCTTCTGATTCTTCCTGACATCTATTATAACTTAGTAAAATAGAGGTACATTTTACTCCAGCCCCCCATTAAAAAACCCCAGTCACTCCAATCCTGCATCTGCCTGGTGAATTTCACTGAAGAGATACCTACTCTCACTGGTGGAACCCCAGCCTGTGATGGTGCATCGTTTCAGTGATGGCAGGGATTCAGTACAGACAGGAATGGGCCTCACAAACTCATCAAACTGCAGTGGAGTCTGAAGCTTCACCAGGGCGATGTCATGCTGTTTGGTTATGCTGTTGTAGTCCCGGTGAGTGATGATTTTAGCTACTTTGGAATTCTGAACAAAAAGACAAAAGGAGTATATAAAAACCCAAAAACCATGTAGTTTCAGATATGGAATAAAACTGAACTCCGAGGTAGGAACGGGATAAAGGCACAAAGCACGCTCATATACACTTGCCTGTTGGCAGAACTCAGTTTCATTTTCCAGATCATGTTTCCCAGCCATCACGGACCATAACGATTCCTTAGAATACCTGCCAAGAGCAGCAGAGATACTAAAAATCAAGCCAACGTCACACACCCAAAGTTCCAGCACACTTATTCTGATGTTTAGGCCATCCCTGAACGCCATACAAAGCAAGGAAGTCGAGTCCGATAGAGGAACACTTTACCCAAGAAACGCTAAAATGTGGCGAACGACGAATATAAAAGTTTGGGATGACCCATTACAGCGGTGCGAGTCAGGGACATGGCCACATGGGCCACCTTTAAAATGAGCTTTCACGGCATAAGGGGTGTTCACAGCATGAAATACTTCAGCGGGAATCGGAGCAGAAAACATGTCAAATCCAATCCAATACCAATCCAGCATTTCACAGAGCTGCACTAGAATAGATAGCTAGATGATGTCCCGCAAGTTAAATGCGTCTTAGACATACAGTTTCTGGCACAGACATAGTGCAAATGACAAAAGGATGACTAGAATAAAACAAATAAAAGATTCAAGATCTAGCACCGATGTGATTAAAACAAAGTTAGACGCAATTTCTCAACTAGGAGTTGACAATTAGGATGACTGGATTCACCGTCTGAAACAGTGGCCAGCCGTGAGGACCCACTGCTGGTTGAGGATGGCACCGCCGCACGCTGGCATACTGGCAAAATTCAGGATTGCGTGCCAGGGCCAGGAGTGAGGCCACGCCTCCTTTCCCCCCACGATTCTTGGCTCCGCCTCCTCCTCATGAGTGAACGCCCTCACGCCAGATATAGCTGCATGGCAGAGCACAAGACAAAACATTCAAATCTAAATGTAGAGCACTTTATTAGTCGCTATATTAGGAGCCATTCATTTCAATCCGCGGTCATACCGTCCCACTTGTCGGTGGAGTTTCTCCCAGCAGTGGTGTTTCCATCATGGTTCTGGGATGCTGTGGCTCCATTTAGAGAGAAAAACTTTCCGACTTCAAGATGTTAACAGAAATAAAAAACAAAAAAACAAGAAAAAATAAAAAACACATTTTAACTGCAGTTTTTAAACGCGACTTAGGGAGAGAGATTTTTTTTTTTTTTTTTTTTTTTTTTTTTTTTGCATGTCGATGCACATCCTGAATTTGATGCGCCTCTCCAGCACTCAGCCGATATATTTACCCCCGGGGCAATTAACTACCGACAGACACCACGTTAACGTAGGCTTCCACTTACCGATCCCGCCGTTGAAAGCCGTGAGGCAGAGGCATGCAACAGTCAACAGCGCTTTCCTGCTCATAATCAACATCACCGCTCGCCAAAGGATCCGCACACCACCGCACCGCCGCGTGAACTGAGATGCGTGCGTTAGAGTCCGTGCCACCTTTAACACCTGCAACCCAGCCGGCCCTCATCAAGTCCAGCCTACAATTAACGCCGGGTGAAATTCATCGTTCGGCCACAAGGGGGCAGCACGATAGTTTTATGTCGCGCCCGACAAGCCTTACGAGTCACTTTAGTGATTCGACTCTTTCCAGTCTCCATGAACGGAACTCGAGTCCGATTCACTTTTGATTCAGTATTTTTTGGCCAGCCTCTACTGCTGACTGATCTACGTGAATTTGCTGAACTGCTTGGCACCTGCGATGAAGAAAAAAAAAGGGCAGGACGAGGCAATGCATTGCTTCGTTTAGTTGAATGAATACATTCCCCTCACTTTAATAGCCAGTCCCTTCAAATTCTGGGTTTCTATAAACCACGCAGGTGAGCTCTTTACCTAGGTGTTAGGAAGCAAGGGGCGTGGTCACAGGGGGCGTGGCCACAATGGGGGGTGGCACAGGTTGGCACAGGTTGGCAGCTGACTCATAAAGATCTGCTGTTCTATGCAATTCCTGCAGACTTGAATCATATCTAGCTCAGCTTAATTGAAATCATCTTTGTAGTATTGTAGGTATTTTGACCAAATCCTTCAAGTAGCCTATTAGGAACTATAAAGCCACTACAGTAATTATGGGGCCATTCATTTTGCACCAAAGGAACAAATAATTAGGTGGTGTCACCCCTCAGTGTGCTCCTGCCCCCCATGTCTGAAAACCTGGACACGCCACTGGTGCCCGTGTTAATTAACGTACCATATATTGACAAAACTATTGATGAACATTTATTACGCATTATGTAGAACAACTACTCATTAGGCTGCTAATGGATCGATTATAGGTAAACACACTTTATTAACATTTTATTTACCGAACTTCTTTTTATTTACGTGTTTTCTGTAGCTACTAGAAAGAGCCATGTTGAAATAGAGGGCACAGATCACTAAATTGAGGGAACTAGGCATAAATGATTAAATTCAGGGAGCAGATTACTACATTTAGGGAAAGGATTATTCATTTGAGGAAATGAATTAATAAACTGACAATAAATTAGACATGCTTTTGTGCTTCACTATGAGCTCTGTAATAAATTATGTGGATTTTCAGCAATTTGTTACCATCTTATTGGGCATGTGTCTGAACGTAGTTACAGTTCTTTACGTCTCTCTTAGTTGTGAATTGAAGGAATAGTTTGGGTAACGCTCCACTTCTGAAAACACATCTAAAATGTATTGGATCCGAAAAGATATGTTAGGTATCCAAATATTGCTTTAGGTTTACTACAAGGCTGTTGCAGAGGAATGAAGTCTTATGACCACCAAATAGCATCGTGCAGACTGCGCGGCGGAATTAACGCACACTTGCCTTAAACCTGTGTTATGTTGTTAAGTAATCAAATAGACTATGCGGTTTCTGATACTGCATAACGAATGACTGAACTATAAAAGTGAACAATGGTACATTGCATAGCTAAAACTGTTATGGCAGGGTCAAAGACAAAAGGTCACAGATTAATTTATACATATGTATTGTATTATGTTTTTTAAAAACATTTAACGTTACACTTGTAATGCAGACCGTTATTTTGAACTATAATTTTGCCATTTAGAACTTTATTTCTCTCTTAAAATGTACTTTTATGTTCTCCGGTAAACGCCTTTATGACAACATCGAGGTAAGAGTTAAATGATATCATATGACATTAATCATTTTCTGTAACATGAACAGCCTTGGGACGTCTTTGAGCCACGTAAAACCACATTTGACTTGCATAACTAAAAATTAAAATATCAGACTTATTCTACTATTTTGTGAAATTTGTATTCCTCAACCAGACAATGTCATTTGAGACAAACGTGTGTTGATTTCATATGAGGAAAGTGTAAAATCTGCGTGAATTGGATTTTTCCCTGGTGTCAGTTAACGGTTTATATTAATACAGCTAATCAGTAATTTATCTTTCTTGTGAGACTGAAATAATCGCAGTAAGACATGCATAACCCTCCAGAAATCACTCGGTGTTGTACATTTTGGATGTTCTTTATTAAATAATGATACATCATTTCACATTGGTTTCTGTAATGACATGTAAAGCACTGCTACTGCTGAAGGTGTCTGATGACAGAATAAAATTATGATCATGATTAATATGGACAGAACGTGATGATATCGCTTAACTTCATTTAAACAATCTTCATTTATATGGAAAATAAAGACGAGCTTGATATGCAGGTCATTGCACAGTTCATTACTATGACTTCAGTCCGTTGGACAGCCACATTAAGAATAGCTTTTACGATAAAAATGAAAAATGTCAAAAGAACTCAACAGCATTAGGGCGGCTTTTCTCGAGCAGAAAATTACCCTGTTGTTTTGTTTTTTATCTGAGCAGTTTCATACACGACTGAAAGTCACTCATATAATCACAGATAAAAAATTGTACACAAATTAAATCACGACCAAAAGCACTTTTTTCTCTGATCCTACTGCATCAAATGGAGAATGTCGCCATGTTCACAGAACACATTGGAGAGCAAACCAGCTCTCAGAGCTCCTGTTTTATGATTTGCAGTCACTGAAACTGAGACGAACTGGAGGTTTGGATAAAAGCTCCTAGAGTACGGGTGAGACGCAGTGGATTAGAGCCAAGAGCCTCTCCGAGATATGCTTTTCTGCATAAATGGAAAGCTGAAGATCCAACGAGTCAATGAGGCTACCATATGATACACCCCACTCTACTGCACTATTGATGCTTATCTGCATCAGCAGTGTTGATCCTTAACGTTAACCCTGGATCTCCTCTTTCAGATGTTTTTTTTTCTGGCACCATTGATTGCAAAAGAGGCTTTTAAAGCAGTCAGCATCCCAGTCGACCATCACTGTGTGTGTCTGTATCCCCTCAGAAGTCCTCCCTAAAGTGTAATTTTATCTCCTGATTCTGTTTTTAAGTTCCCTGCAGTTTCTTCTCCAGCCTGTCCAGCTTGGCCAGGTTCTCCTTAAGCAGCTTGGAGCCAGGCGAGAGCAGGAGAGCTCTTTGGTAGTACAGTCTTGCTGCTACATAGTCTCCCTGCAAGAATGCATACAAATCCACGATGTGTTACAGACAGCGTAAACATGATTTTATGGGAAAATCTTGGGCATCGTCCTACATTTTTAAAGGCGAATCAACATGTATTGCTCTCCTGAGAAACAGTAATGTGTAATCCAATACTATGCCCATTATTGTGTTCCCAGGAAGGCATTTAATAATGGAAAAAAATAAAATACTTTTGTAAGTATGCCACTGAATAATCCTACCTTTATATGCTGTATTCCACCCATGTTCATCCAAGCTTGTGATTGGTCAGGCTTGAGTGCAACAGCGAGTTTGTAGCTCTGTGGAACAAAATACGTGTCAGCCAGCTTCAGCCTGAGTAACAATACAAACACAAAAGCATCTATACATTTTTTCCAGGACTTTTCTAGGAAATTTTTTCATGATTTATATAGATGACAGCTGTTGGCCATGGAAGGTCAACTTGAACTAACTCACATCTGCCGTCCTTAACATCGAAGTCAACAGTATGACCCCTAACGACCCCTTACTGACTGACTGACTGACTGACACACACACACACACACACACACACACACACACACACACACACACATTATTCCTCAACCAACTACTAGTTGAGCACATTTTTTTTACTGGCATAATAAAAGTAAAGTATACAGTCTTACTCATTGTTAGATACCAATACCTGGACAAGTTTTAAAAAATGGACTTTTAAAAAAAGTCCTAATCCCAACCATGCTCGCCTCTTGCTCAGGTCTACTTTGCACAAAAAGATTCACAGTGCAATCCAACCAGAAGACACAAACCTAGGCAGGCAGCAATTTTGGGCAGCATTTGTGCCCTCCCAAGATAAGGATTGTCCCAATCGCAAGGCAGCTGACCACTGAGGTGTCATATTTTAGCCAAATAAGAGGGTAGTATCACATGTATCCTTTTGGGTGTAGGCAATCCCATAATTCTGTTCAGCTCTATGAAGGTTTTGACAGACATGCCGGACCTGTCACACTGTCACCACGACGGAGGAGTCGTTTACAAATGCAAGCAAGTCAATTGCTTGTTTTATAGATAGCCAAAATGTATTTACTGTTTTTGATTAACAAATATAACAGTTATTTGTGTTCATATTTTTTTTTTTAGAAGTGGTAAAAATTAACAAGCAAATGTAACGCTACTTCACATCTCATGTAGCTTATCGTAGCAAATAAATGAGATGTTGGTCATTTGCAATCTCGGTCAAAATGTGGTTCTTGTGCAAGTAAGCAGTTCTTGGCCACATTTATTGACAAAAAGTGCCAGAGTCTCTAGTGATAGCTAGAAGTCAGGCTTGCTAAAAGTCATGCCGTATGATGACTCTAAAGAGTGTCCTGAACACGATGCCTGACAGTGTTCCTTTCCGGTTAAAATGCTGCCCAATAAAGCAGTTACTTCAAATGAAGTGGCTACTGCAGTGGTTGCCTTCAGAGCGATACACACCTTCTATCTCAGTAATATTCTCCTGGTAAAATAAA
The DNA here is from genome assembly GCA_028565825.1 of Olivaichthys viedmensis. Lineage (NCBI taxonomy): Eukaryota > Metazoa > Chordata > Actinopteri > Siluriformes > Diplomystidae > Olivaichthys > Olivaichthys viedmensis. The sequence continues at coordinate 10,261,679 of JAOUQW010000014.1, forward strand.
GGTAAAATTAATCAATTTGGGTAAACTGACGCTGCTGGGTAATAGGATCTAGATAGTGAGCCTCACTTCCCCCTAATGTTATATATTTCTAAGATAAAATATCCACGCTCACTGGCTTAATAGCCCAACTTTCCACTTTTCCACTAATAATATCACTAATATTAATATTAAAATTAATATTAAATACTAAAATTAATATTTCCAGGACATTTTATTGAATTTCAAATTTTCCAGGTGCTTTCCATGCCTGGAAAACTACTCTATAAATTCCCACGTTTTCCAGGACGCATGAGAACCCTGATCTAATGTTGACAAGATTTAAGCCTTCACTCAGGCTTTTTTGCAAATATAATCTCTTTATGATTTAGAAAGATCCAAAGCTCATTTCAGTCTCTTACAATGCTTGTGTCACAGTACAAAGTAACTCTATATTGTATACGTTTTTGTCTTGACCCGAAACTGTCGAAAGGAATTGAATACATCTTCATTGTCCACCTCTAAACCTGAAAGCCTTCTGTGACCACAATAAGACACAGACGAGGGCCACAGAGCGGCAGGAGAGCTGGAGTCGGTCCAAGGACAAAGAGAACAGCCAAAAGAGATGTATTTACAGGAAACGAGTGGGATTACCAGATCAGGCCAGCTAAAACAGAACCGAGGCGAGGAAGGTAAACAGGGAGCTCCATTAAAGCCGACCACTGGAATTCTCCTAAAATAAGCGATGTGTGGCTCGAGATAAGAGAGTGTGGTTATTTCGGTGTCAGTTATCGGGGTGTTGGAAGGCGACATCAAGACGAGGAGGCTTGTTTGATGTCCCTGTTGTTTGTGTGTGTCTCTCTCTCGGACACACATTAACTACCACTCACTGCATAGGAATTTTGCTGTGCTTGCTTTTGAAGCTGTGAGCTTCTCCTAAAGACAGGCTGCTCGTTTCTTTTCTTTTCTCCCGTCGGTCTTAGTTGTGCTTGCTTGTTCATTACAGGCAATTCACAGAGACTCGGCTTGTTCACTTAATAAAGTGGAAGAGCAGCAAAAAGAAACAGAGAGGAAGATGAAGTGGAATGAATGAACTGAGTGAATAAAAGAAAAAAAGATGAGTTGCAGACACAGAGTGAGCGTGTGTGTATGTGTGTGTGTGTGTGCGTGTGCGTGTGCAAAGAAAGGGGAGAGGAGAGAGAGAGAAAGCGAGGGGTGAAACCACCTCAAAGGCTCTGTCCAGCTCATTCATCTCTCGGAGCTGGTTGCCCATGGAGAAGTGAATCTCCGCTTTCACTGCGGGGTCCGCCGGCTCCTGCTGGAGAGCTTTATTTAAAGCATCCAACGCCTGAAACACACACACACACAGAATAAAATATACTTTTTCTCTTCCATTCCATTTGAGATATTTTCCCTGACTATGTCTCTGTACAGGTGTTCATACTAATCAAACAGTTTTATTTCATTCAATTTGGCAGGATGATACATTTCGAGTTCTCAAATTAATACAATTGTGCCCTCATTTTGGTTCATTTCTGCTTTCGTCTATAGAAAACATGCTCTAATGGAAAATCTGAGTTTAAGTAAGAGGAGTTCAGTCTCTGTTATGGATGGACCCATATGACAGAAAAAAACCCCAGAATATATGTGCATATATTGCATATACTGTATGTCCACTTGCAATAAAGCCATGTGTCTCAATATGTCTCCGTAACATATCCCCATGCCACAGAACACTTTAATTAAAAATCAATCCATAGCAGAGACTTTAGAATTCCATCTACTTGAACTGAGGTGTAACCTGCTTGTTCAGTTTATCCATTAAATTGTGGGCATGTGTTCTTTAGTTACTCATCCGTTTAAAATAAAAAGAAAAGGGAAATGTTGTACATTTCATTCTCGCCTCAGGGAGAGGAGACTCCCTCTGAATCCGAGTACAGCGCAATTGCTTTAAATAATATAAAGTGGTTATTAATTGACTCAAAGTGTTTAAACACAACTGTGCATGCACCACTGAGCCTACACAACCACACACAATATGGCAGACACAGACCTCGGTGTGGTTTCCCTGCTTGCTGTAGATGGCGGACAGCAGGCGGTAACATTCTATGCAGCTGTGGCTTCTCGAAATGATGCCAAGAGTCATTTTCTCGGCTTCTTTTGATCGGCCTGCCATGGCCAGGACCTGAGCCTGAAGAGAGACAGAGGGACCGGAAAAGACAGACAGAAAAGCAAAGAAAATGTGTCTTTTTTTGTGTGTACTAAGCACCGCAAAAGAGTTTCAGCGGCTCTGACGGTAATGTGGATCACAGCGGAGGGTCTATGGAGACTTCATTAAGCTGTTCCAGTAAGATGTGAGCCAGATAGCATCATCTCTCAGTGCCTTCAAATAACGAGCAGCACCGTGTAATAAAGTAATGACCCTTTTTTAAATGACCCTGTGTATTTATTGTTCTGTGTATTTATTGTTCTGTGTATATTTGCACTCGTCCTCACTGTCGTGTATTTGCACT
>JAOUQW010000014.1:10308195-10327286 GCA_028565825.1 Olivaichthys viedmensis
TTCCCCCCAAAGGGCTTCTGTCTCTTCCCCCCAAAGGGCTTCTGTCTCTTCCCCCAGGGCGCTGTCCCTTCCCCCAGGGCGCTGTCCCTTCCCCAGGGCTCTGTTCCCTCCCCCCAAGGCTTCTGTCCCTTCCCCTCAAGGCTTCTGTCCCTTCCCCCCAAGGCTCTGTCCCTTCCCCCCAGGGCACTGTCCCTTCCCCCCAGGGCACTGTCCCTTGTCTGTAAAGCTGAGAGAGAGCATCATCATCATCATCTTCATCTTCTTATTATTATTATTATAATAATAAATGCATCTATTCTTTAGATTAACACTAAATATTCTTGGCTCTTAAAGCAGAACGTAGGATGTCTCATGAAACTGTAACATCTTTGTAGGGAGCTGCTCTGGTGACTTGGGGGCCGGGGGGAAAAGACGAACTCTAGGTTTCAGCTAGAACTGGTAACTGCATTTCAGGATTTGGGGTCAGGTGCTTGAATGTTTTAATTTTCTTCTGGTGCCCTTAACGTTCTTCTTCTCCTGAATGTTAACTCTGCTTTTGACACTGTTTACCACAACACGCTTCTCATCTGCCTCTCGCGTACCAGAATCACGGCTCTTAAAATTTACAATTGGCCCGGAATCCAAGAGAGCATAATTGGTCCTGCTCTCTGGGTGGGAGGGATGGCATGACTCTCTCTCCCCTGTCGATAAAAGCGTCACGAGTCAATCGTGGGCGTCTGAGTTCATGCATATGCAAGAGGGCAGTTAGCGCTTTCCTCAAAGTGTTCAGCTGCCCTGCGAAAGTTACATGAGCAGCAGCAGTTCGAAAAAGATGCGGTGGCTGGCTTCATGTGTCAGTTCTGTCCTTTATCATTTACATGCTTCTCCGTAAACTAATTTGGTGTCATGGCCTTGGTGTTCATTGCTACATCAGTTATATCCAGATCAATGATAGATATTGATGGAAATCCCCTCAAGCCCTTTCGTACAGCTCATAACCTAGCTGTCCTTTATTTTAGGACGCCCAAGTTTGATCAAGACGTCTTAAACATCGCTCGTCTCCTTCACCTAGATCATTTGTAAAGGCATGTTAATTACCCTTCCTGTAAAATGATCTCTAGACTTCAGCTCATGCCAAAGAATCTGGCCATCACGCTCATCCTGTTCAATTGAAACACATTCTCATTACCGTTTTGCACAGCAGATGGTGCCAGAGAGCCACCAGAGAAAACGATTCTGCATCAAGCGAAGTTCCTCCTGCAGAGTTGACTTGGATGTTAGTTGTATTAGTAATGCGTCCTGATGGGCCACCATCATGTTGTTGTTTTGTTTTTTTACCCATGTGCTGTTGTGTTTGTGTTCAGGCGGCCAGTCCTTCTTCAGCAGGAAGGATTCCATCAGGACCATTTACACATCCCTGCACAACGAGCTGAAGAAGGTGGTTTCCATGGGGCGCCCGGCATCGACGGGCTCCACGCTGTACCTGGAGGAGCTGCTGTCGCATTTATCCGAGCAGCTGTGCCACTTCACGCAGGCCAGGATGGAGCTCGCCGACCTCTACGAGAAGATGCACTCGCTTGGTAGCCAGAAAACGGTCAACTCTGAGGAACTGGTGAGCACGCTGGAGAGCGTCCTGCAGAAATACAGCTCCAGGTTAGTACAGAGGCGCAGGTGTGTGTGTTAGTGGGTTTTATTCGGCATGTCGCAGGTCTGCATAGAAAATTACAGCGGTATCATGATACTCACAAGCAGTGTGCTGATTGGACATTTAAGAAGCCATTCACAATACAGTGTCGACCATAGCCCATCCCACTCATATTCCCACAAATATCTTTTAATGGATATTTGTCTCAACTTTCTTATCGTTTGGTAAATCAGTTTCAGCTCGCTATTATTCGCCTTGTGTAGTCCATCAGTGACGTGTTGTAATAGTATTACACTGGTGTGTGTGTGTGTGTGTGCGCGCGCATGTGCTTTTTATTGGCTGTTTGTTCTACATGGACACATCAGATGAGGCGACACAACTGGATCTTGCCTAAAGCACCGAAATGTTTGGGAGCGGGGCTTTCTTCCTTCTGCTACATCCGGATACCCCGCCCTCACCCCAACCCCCAATCATCTTGTTTTATTCCATTCTTTTTATTTTAATCTATCCTTAGACCATGTGCTATTTACTCGACTATCTGGTACTCTAGTCAGGGCGTGACACTCGGGCTAAGTCCCAAACCGCATACTGCAATAGGGTTTGGTAATTGGCTGATCAGTAGCGACTCAAATCAAACATTAACGTGTTGCACTAAACAGAAATGACAAAATACCGCACAGTACCTCACGTCACTGAGCCGCACCACAACAGCCTCCACTGGAACACTGCCAGTTTTAAAACCCTCTGATGGCTCCGCCCCCTTGTGTTCATCAGGGGTGTCGGGCTCCAGCCCTGGAGGGCCACAGCACTGCATTGTACCTCATTTAACACACCTGATCAGCTAATTTACCAAGACTTTATAATAAAGGCTGAACTGGTGTATTAGAAAAAAGGAGAACACACAGAACTCTATAGGGCTGCAGCTCACCAGGACCCGAGTTTGATACTATGGTTCTACATAGTAATCTGCGACTGACGAGTGCAAAAAAGTTGTTGAATTCCCCAGTATGAACACAGTACTTGCACTAAAACTACATGAAGCATGCCATCTGAGACGTAGGTCCACTGTTTTACTGGCAGTCACTCCCAGAAACTTGCGGTCACTCTGCGTGGGTTTCCTCTGGCTTGGTCCAGCCTGTCCCCACTGTAGTGTTCCTTCCACTTACAAGGCAGCTTTTAGCTATGAGCTCTCTATGGTGTTTGTACTGCATAAATAACATACCATTTACCATCATCCAAAGCTGTTTTTTAGAAGCATGAACTGATGTTGTTTTACTAAAGAGAAAATGTGACATAGTCCATTGGTTTTAATTTCACTTAGTGACGTGGAAATTACGAGAACTTGTTTATATAAAGCTTTGCAGTACAGTAATATTGATTACAGTTGCTGCATATTGCGATTGTGACTTTTCATTTGTCACATTAATCAGAATTAGTTTGATTAGTTTCCGTAATTCTTACGGGAAAAAACGAATCAGAACCATCAGAGCGTGGTCCGTTTCTGTGAACTAACCTAAGCCTAAAAATGCGCAAAAAATTCCCACAAGCCTAACAGGAGGAAGGAAGGAATTGGGAGGAAGGAGCATAGCAGTACAGCTGTGTGCGTGACAAATGACGCTCAGCTCCCCCACTGCCTACTCAAGGTGAACTCTGCACTCTGCTAAAGGGATGCAACGATGGATAGAGAGAGACGGCGAGAGCGACAGAGAAATGGCGAGGGACGATGCCAGGTTGTGAGTAATCACAGAGAGAGACTGGATCTCTGCAGTGTTATCTGATCAATTAATCAGACCGCAGCGAGCTCCCAGACAGGCCCTCTGTTCATCAGCTGTTTCATGGCACCTGTCCGGGCTAAAATGGAATTAAAGCCTGTTTCGAGAAAACCATGACCTTGAAGGGTGGTGCGAGTGGACTCTCCTACGGAACGGCAACAAAGAAATTAAGATATTTGCCAATGTTGGTGAGTTTAAAACTGAGGCCAGACCAATATGAAAATTGTCACCCATATTGATACAGATTTTAAGGATCTGATAATATTGGCCTATGTAATGCCATATAGTCAACATTGAAACAGAGACCGGTAGTTTTAGTTAAACAGAGCTTTACTGATATTGCCAGTTTCTCAAATTCAAATAAAGCGCAGAAACAGCAATGTACAGTACATGTAGAAACAAGACATGTGAGTACTTTAAAACATGAAAATAGCATGACGCCTCAAAACGCTGCACTCTCAAACGAGAGCTCGGCCTTCTGGCTCCCAAGTGGTGCAGCTGTTTTTTTAAGATTTAAGGTTTGAAATTTAAATCTATCAAGTTACTGTCTTTTACAAACGTAACCCATCACACACAGAATTTATAATTTTTTATTTGAACAGTCATGTAAACTGCAATGAAACAAACCATTGTAATATCTTAAACATCCTATTAAAAGGGTATATAAATCACTCCCAGTTAATTCCACACGGCCAGGAACGCACCTCTTTTCCTCACCAGCTCTTTATTTATTTTTTATTTTGTTTGATGTTATCGTGTGGTGGCTGAACGTGATGCCCGATTGACGTTTGATGGAAATGCACTGGCGTAAGGATCGCCACAACGGTTGACGTTCGCACAACACTCAATGCAAAAAGCATGAACCAGCCTTTCAGTATTTAAACATTTCTCCTAGTTTGCCAAATTTTTTACTTGTGTCTCATTTAGTACATCATCCACCACTACATCCAAGAGGAGATAATTGCACCATATAGATGAACTGGGCAGCACAGTGCCACAGCAGGTTTAAAACCTCACCTCACAGCTCCATACATGCCGGTAGGTGGATTGGTAGGTGGATTGCCCCTAGGTCCCATCCAGGGTGTATTCCTGCCTTGCGCACAGTGGTGCCAGCATAGGTTCTGGATCCACCACGACCCTGACCAGGATAAAGCGCTTACTGAAAATAAATGAATGAATACATTTGTGTTCACACACAAAAAATGATTCTTATTAGCACCCTACAGGATGTTTGGTCATGAAAGTGGTTTCCTTATGTAACAATTAGAGATGTTATTGGTGCTTTTCCACTATGATTTCCCCCCGATGCCAAACCTTAATTTCAGCTGATTTTATGATTTTTATTGGCCAACTGAGATTAGTCAGGTGTGTGTGTGTGTGTGTGTGTGTGTATATTTATTTATATATTTTTTCTCTCTAGATACTTTTTCTTCACCCTTTTTCTATTATAGTCCCTGTTTATTTTAGTTTCCTCTTCACTCTCTCGCCTTTTTTTTTTTTCGCGCTCTCGCTGCCTGCTAAGACGTGTAATTAATGTTCAGTCAGGGGTGAAGAATTCGCATGCTGGCACTGAATACAGAGGTGATGTAATGAGCTAAAAGCAGCCGCGCTGTATTCATGACTTTGGGCTCCAACACTAATGAGCCTGGAGAAGTATACTGGCATAACGTCTTCCTCTCTCTCACAGACACACGCGCACACACACACACCGACACGTTTTGGAGATCACAGGGGGTGCTGAGTGGATTTTCATGGTGTTTTGCATCTGCTCCATCTGATTTGCCATTTATTCTGTTCCCAAAGCCGTGTCAGTGTTTATCATCCATTTTGTGCTGTCCGTGACGGCCATTTTGTTCCTCTGTGATGCAGATTCCATCATCCAATCCTGAGTCGTCTGGAGAGTGGCTTCCAGGTGGAGGTGGACGTGCTGGCGCAGCTGCTGCGCTGCCAGGCTCAGATCTCTGAGTGGCACTTCCTGCCCTCGCTGCTCAACCTGCACGGAGCCCACGCCAAGCTGCAGACCTGGGCCCATGTGTTCGAGCGTCAGCGCGAGACCCGCAAGCATCTGTTCAGCGGCCAATCCCAGAAGGCCGTGCAGCCGCCGCACTTGTATGCGTGGTTGCAGCGTCTGCAGGGGGCGCTGCTGGCCAAGTTCACCTTTTATTTCCACGAAGCGCTGAGCCGGCAAGCACCGCCGTCCGAGATGAAGGCATTGACGGCTCGCACCTCGCCCGATTACTTCGGCAAGATCTCGGCCTTCGTGCGCAAGCATGACGCCACCAACGTCTCGCTGGTGTTCGACAACCGCGGCTTGGAGAGCTACCAGGGCCACGGCTACCACCATCCGCACTCGTACCGCGAGGCGCCCAAAGGCGTGGACCAGTTCCCGGCTGTGGTCTCGGTGCCGGGCGGCGAGCGGCCGTTAAACCACTGGCCCAACGTCATCATGATCATGAGTGACCGCACCAACGAGCTCAACACGCTGGACAAGGTCACATACTTCTACGACGACAAGGTCCAAAGCACGTACTTCATGACGCGGCCCGAGCCGCACTTCACGCTTGTCGTGATCTTTGATGGCAAGAAGGCGGAGAAGGACTCGCACATCGTGGGCTTTCTGCACGAGATCTCTGGCTCACTGAAAAACTCCAAACCCTTCAGCACGCTGAAGCCGGGCTCCAAAGGCTGAACATGAAGCCATGTAACCTACAGTGACTTAAACATAAATCAATATCACATCCAGCGTTCGTTTATATTAGTGACATTAAACTTGGCTCTAGTTTCCTTCCGAAGTTTAGTTAGAAGTTCATCTCCATCTGTTCTCCCCTCAATTAAACACTTGCTCCTCGAGTCATCATGCTGCTCAAACTTTTAATATAGAAACTTTATTTTTATTTCGATAAAACACCAGAGGTCCAGTATCTTTGCCAATCATTTTCCTAAATAATTGACCAATTATCATCATCATCATCAGACCACAGGTGACGTTTTTTTAGTTGGTTTTTAACTGGTCTCTTTTTGATCAAATTGTATTTTGCTCTTGCTGCTATTAATCCAATTACAACGCACCTTATTATTTTTAATATGCAATGCATAAAACATTTTAACAGCTGAGCAATTGATTTTATAATTCCTTCATTTTCGTGTCATGTAATTATTTACTAAAATAAAGTTGACATTATTTCAACAGTTTGCGACATGGACTTGAGTTGAACAGATTAATAGTGGGAGTTTGTAAATACATGCTGATGGTAAAGTGTTTGTGCTTTACAATTTGTAGTGGAATGATTTCACTGTTCAGATGGTCACAAATAAATATATATGATACCTTTAAAACTGGGGTCAGTAATGTTTCAGTTAGAACACGATTTGTAATCTTTGGCGAAGTTCTCCTCACGTTCCAGCAGCTTCAATAAAATATCTGCTCAGCAGAGAAACTCCGGTCTCTGTGGCACTACAGGCTCTTTAAATAGGAGAAAAATCGAATGATCTGGACCACCAACATCCAACCAATCAGGACTTGCCTGTCAGGTCACAAAATTCCGCCTCTTGCACTAGCAGTCAGGTGTTCTAGCCTAGAAAGCGTGGCTTTGGATGGAAACCTGAACGCTGTATTGGTTTGAAGTTTGAGTTTCCAAACAGTCCGCTTCAGCTACCTTCCACCATCATCACTGACTGCCACTGTTGGGACCTTTTGAGCAAGGCTCTTAACCCGCTTTTCTCAAGGGATGCGTCATCATGGCTGACCCCAGCTTACTAACAAGCTAGGCTAATTTCACTGTACTTGTATATGTGACAATAAAGGCTGTCTGTCTTTTCCTTGTACAGAGGAGTTGATGGCAAACAACAGTCAGGAATAGTTTAAATAATGAGAATTGTGCTCTATCTAGAGAGACTGATGTGTTTGAAAACCAAGTAACAAGACCAAGATCACACGGGGAATTGCAGGCTCCTTTTGCTGACCGTGTTTCTGCAATAACAAGGACACGAGGTGTTATTGATGCGACACACCGCTGTTACACATCACCCCTGCTTCCTGTGCTCATCTCCACAATGAGGCATACAGACGTGTGAATAGCTTTAATCCTGCTAAACATGAGAGCGCGTTCCAAAGTCAGGTTTATGAAGTGCTTTGCGTATTAAAGTAACATTTACAAATGCACTCAGTGGCCACTTTATTAGGTACACCTACCTTGTAGCTGCACTCATTAGCCATTTTATCAGCCTACCTATCATATAAGCTCCCCGGACCAAAAATGAGTCGCATCCACTAATAGCAGCACCTTATTGTACAATGGCAGCAGGTTTCACACCTGAAGGAATGGAACTGGATGGTTAGTTGTTGGCCAGACTGAGGTGTGCGCACAACACGTGAAGAGCGGCCTCGACAGAGATAGTGTTGTGTAAAATGGGTCGGAAGAAGGACACCCGACAGAGGAAGTCGCCGAATTTGCCGGTGTGTGTCGCAATGGACGGTTCAGTGGGTCTGTAAACAATGGGTTAAAAGTGGGGGATTATTTGGAACAGCAGGTGAAACACTGAAATACGTACACACAAACTCTAGCTGAAATGCGCACGCTGTTGGTGGAAGAGTGGGCTACAGTTGACGGGAACTATCTCCAGACACTGCAGGAATCCTTACCTGACAAGATTAGCGCTGTTATTAAGGCGAAGAAATGACTGGTGGTCCCTTTCCCCTGATAGTCAGGGCAGAGGGGAGCTGAAATTGTGCAGGACAACAGATGGGTTGCAGTCAGTAATTGTACCTACAAAGTGCATCTATATGATAGGTTTAACCTGATACAATGGCTAATCAGTGTAGGTGCAAGGCAGGTGAGCAGAAACTGGTCACTGAGTGTATATTAAAAGGTGCAAGATATTTCAACTGGATCTCTATGTTCTCTGTCTAAATACAGCAACCGCTTAAAGGTTGTTCTAGTAGGGTTAAGAAGCAATATTTGAATTAGTCGTCATATATCTAAAAATCCAAGCCTTGCAGAATTTACAATTTCATGCTCTAGTAATCTGCTAGTATGAAAGTGAATAACAACTGAACATCTTTTTAAGGGCTGCCCAGATGATGATTGATAAAATAGCAAAACACACGAACACTACACCAGCACCAATGTTACACTACACCAATGCTATTATATTTATTCAGTCAGTGCCACTGTAACTAGATGTTCTGCAATTATTTGCCTGGTTAGAAATGCATTTCATTAGGAATTGTGTTTTATTAGAAACTGCATTGTGAAATCAACATTCCAAACATTTAAATTGTCACACGCCAATTGTCTTTGAGGCTGAATATAGCACAGGGAGCTGTATGCCACATGCATTAGTTTGCCTCCAACTCTGCTATATAAAGACATGCACGATGGGAGATGTTGAGTTCGGCATCCTACATTGGGTGTCCTACACACACAGGCTGTTTGCTCACGTGTCTCTGGGTCTCATGTGAGGTCTAAATGCATCTTCAACCCTCTTGCATTTTTAACCGATGGGTTAAAAATAGAAGATAAGAACATGGGTTATTATTAGGGCGCATCTGCCACCGTTGATAATATTTGGGTTTTGCTTGCCCTTATGTGCACACTTGATTCAACTCGATGAGTACTTGGTTATTAGCTGAGAAGTTAAAACACGTGCGTTAGAGCAGATGGTTGGGATGCGCCGATCCCTTTTTATTTTTTATATGATATCGATATCAAAGCTCTTAATTATCAGCAGATACGCAATACTGATCTGATACGCACAAAACCTGTTTACTCGAAATTCACCTATTGGGGCAGGTGTTGGGGCGGTCAGTAAACACTGATATAATGTTCATGAATTCTGCAGTCAAGATGTTATGTAATTTAAGTACGTATAATTTCTACTTTCAGAGATGGGACTACTTTTTCACAGGGAAGAATTTGTGGTTATGCGTTACCAGCATAATTGTGTGGGTACCACAAAAACCTTAGAGAAAACGTAATTAACTGGAATTACCATTTACTGTTGGAAAGTTGGATAAGAACAGCTTTGGTAAGACTCTCTAATGTCTGTCTTTATCCAAAGGTCCTTATTGTTAGCGTGTAACAGTTGTGGTTTTAAATTTGCATTATACAGTCGCATATTTTAAGCGTTAATTAGTGGAATACAACAACTGCCCTTAGACTTCCATTACAAGTTTGTTTTACGTCAACAGGTTTTCTGTTCTTTTCTCAGTGCAGGGAAACGTGTCGAAATTCTTGTCTGTGGTAATCACACATACGCTGCAGACGTAGTAGACAGAGATTAGGTTAAAGAAAAAAAAAATGCTGGATTATTTATTTAAGGCTATTTGTCTTGTGTTCATGCGCAACATCTGTGTTGTCAGTCTACATGACACACGTTCAATGCATGTATAAAAAAAAAAGTCAGTGGATTGGACATGGAAAGTGTGGAAAGTGTAAAATCCGATCCAATACAGATGTAACATTTTAGGCCAATATTAGGATTTTGGTCTGATCCCAATATTTAGTATCAGATCAATGCTGATCAACCCCTAGCCAAAGGTGGAAAGTACTTAAGTATAGTAACTAAGTACTATTACCTAAGTATCATTTTAGGGGATTTATAACTTTACCCGAGTATAACTGAAAATCAATACATTTTCAAATCCATTACATTTTCATGAAAAAAAAAATATATTCTACACTTTTTTTTTACTCCTTACATTTTTATTTAGACCTTCTAAGTACAATCATTACAAATCTCAAAAGATCATGACTCAAACTTCCAATTCAAATCAATCATCTTTCTGTGCAACTTTATTTATTTACTTGCAATTCAAATGCATACCAATTTTTATGGCTACCAACTCATCTTTCTGCAAGGACAATTTGCTTATTCGTCTCATTTGTTCTTCATAAAGTAACGTTACTTAAATGGAAAAAAAAGTACACAATCTCATGAGAAATTCATACAAATTCAAACGAAGAGGGTAATGTGGTTGGATTTCGTTTGATTGCCTATGAATAAAATTTTGTAATTTCAGTTAAAATCAGTTACATTTCACTTTTAGATACTGGAGTACATTTAAATGTGGACACTTTAACTGCCATTCAAGTACAATTTTGACTAGCCACTTTCACTTTTAATTAAGATTTTGACACAACTTTCATACTTTAACAGGATAATTTTTCTGTACTTTCTCCTCACCTGTACACTGCTCAGAGGACTTAAAGCATGTATGTGTTGCCAGGTATGTTTTTAAAAAAACAAATAAAAAGGTCCCCAACACTAGAGGGAGGCATATGAACTTACTTTATTTCAAAGACATTCAGTTTTGACACCTTGTTAAAATGCACTGCGACATGATATAATGCTACATGCCAAATACAGTCCTATACATGAAAGTGCAACGTCACAATGGGTTAAATGTACATACCTATGATTCATTCAAAAGTGGTTACATGTTTGGAAAGAGCTCTATTCATAACATTTCATTCTTGGAACGACGCTTCAGAGAAAGACAGGCGCACAACACATCTGTAGCAGAACAGGCTCCTCCTCCTCCTCACACACGTCCTGAAAGGCACAATCGCGTGAACACACGGCGCACGTGTGTGTGGGTGTGAGAGAGAGAGAAAGAGAGAGAGAGAGAGAGAGAGAGAGAGAGAAAGTGTGTGTGTGTGTGTGTGTGTGTGTGTGTATGCACACACGCCATCACGTGAGAGAGCACCAGTAGAAACGTTTTTTTTGTTAGTTTTTTTTAAAACAAAAAACATCACCCACTTAAAATGAGAATCAATAAATAAGTATAAAATATTGCAGGTAGAAAAAGAAACCGTCATCGAGGAACAATCAGGAAAAGTGAGAATCATTAGAATCATTATTTGTGCATAAAAAAGTGATAACATGGCTGTTTGGTGGTCACGTGGCCTCTCTGCTGATGCAAACACACACACACACACACCAACTCTCAGACACACACACACCAACCCTCAGACACACACACACAGCTACACACATCAACCCTCAAACACACACACACAGCTACACACCACAACCCTCAAACACACACACACATCAACCCTCAAACACACACACATCAACCCTCAAACACACACACATCAACCCTCAAACACACACATACAGCTACACGCATCAACCCTCAAGTATACACACACAGCTACACACTTACACGCATCAACCCTCAAGCACGCACGCACACACACACGTCATAGTGCAGCACACTATACTTCTCTAGACTTTCTTTCACACACAAAAATGTGTTCAGTGACTTGTTCTCTCACTCGTGGCAGGTGTGAATAATCCAGTTTCTACAGCACTGCACTTTAACGTAGAAACACCAAACGCACTAACAGGAGAGCCTTTTACACATGAAATATTAAAACACGCACGCGCACACACACACACACACACACACACACACACACACACACACACACACACACACTGGAAGTACAGGCTGAAAATCAGAATGGCGATCACTACACTCTTAGGAAAAAAGCTTAAATCTAAAACCCTTAAGGGTTCTTCGTTTTGTCCTTCTGGGGGACCCCTTAGTCTTTCCTTATCAGGGAGGGTTTCAAATAGAGCCCCTTTAAGAAGCTAAGCACCCTTAACCATTCAAAGAACTCTTGAGGAACCTTTTTTTCTAAGAGTGTACTCTGCATCTAACGGCAGCGGTGGCAGAATGGAAGCGTTACCATGACAACCAAAGGGAGGGCGTGGCCTGACATACTCATACCATCCCAGCATCTTGCACACCTTCCTCGTATATGTCGATGCTTTCTACCCCCCAATGCTTTCCTTTTCCAGGACTTTGAATCACAAGCAACTACACAGCAAAATATAATTAAAGCTTTAAGTGCTCTTAGAATGTCTAGTCTCCAATCAGGCCCCGTTTCGGGTTGCGTTTCTACGGTGAACAGGAAGGTTTTTCTGGTGATCAAGGCTTCGTGTGGTATCAGAGTGAAAAACATGGAACATTCGGTTAAAGGAGCACTAAGCAGTTTTTAGGTTCTGCTTGCCAGACGCTTGGGTCATCGACATTTAAAATAATACACCGACTATAATAATATTACATTACATTTCGACAGAACGTTCTTCTTACTGCTCCTTTAATACATTCAGTCTTCTTTAAATCACCGCTTCCCCCTCTGGGAGGCTTGGTGCTACATTCACCATCAACACCCTATACGTGAATAACCCTTTTCCCATGATACACCTGTGTCACTTCCTACAACTCAAGTAATCGACTTAAAGAAAGCAGCATCAAATTTGAAGGATGGCCCCATTTTTGGCAGGGATTACACCTCCCTCTGTGGTAATAAGGCCTGACAAATCAAAGCACTGAAAATACATTGCACCGACTCAGAAAACCTCCCGAAAAAATCTCCAGTACGCCGAATCTCATGCACGCTCTCTCTCTGCCGTCTCTGAATGTGTTCCTCATAAAAGCATCTACACACACACAGACACAGGTTAAGTCCTAGTCATTTTTTAGAGAATATGCACGCACGCACACACACCACCCTGACGACACGGTAAATGATTATAATATCATAGACTAACTCTAGTTGACTCTTCTTGCGTGGAAGCTATTCAGTATTAACACAATCACCCTGTCTGACCCTCCGCAAGTGTAATTCAGTCCTCAGGCTTAGTGTGGACCCTGTTTTCCTCCGGTTGGACCCGTTTCAGGCTCACATGGTGCCGGATTTGTCATTGGGGAAGTTTTGGGGCGGAGTCGGAGGCTGTGGAGGAGGCTGAGCGTTGGTTTTGGGCATGACTGCGGGTTTGGGGCGCAGGGCCGGGGGGCGGAGTGTCACACCCATGCGAGGTGAGGGGAGCGGCTCGGGGCAGCGGCGGGACGAAGGGCCGGGCAGTGGCGGCAGGGGACTGTGGGGGCTCAACGGGCTCGGCGAATCTGACGGGGTGGACAGGGTGGAAGGGGTGGAGCCTGAGGGAAGGGAGGGGCTGCTCTTCACCTGCTCCAGCGTGTCGAGCACCAGGTCCGGCTTCCCGCTCTGCCTCTCCAGCTCACGCAGCTCGTTCAGGGCCAGACTCATGGTCTCCTCGATGTCCTGTTCTCACACACACACATACACACGAACACACACACACACACTTATCTCTTCACAGTATTCACCTGTGTGATTAACACAGTCAACGGCAAAATTATTAGCACCCTTCATGGAAAAATAAAATGAATAGCACATGCAATGAGTGATATTTTAAGCTTAAACATATGTTGAGGCTGTATATAAATATTCGAAAATTTTAATAGTATGCAAAATTGAAATTGGTTCTGACAGCCCTAAATCACAGTGTCTTAACCGTGTGTCGAAACCGTGTGTCTTAATGTGTCGTCACTGACCTGAGCCATGGTGTGTGGGTTGAGTGTGCGTATGCGCTGTTCGGGCACACCGCAGTGCAGTGCGGATGGTGACTGACGGATGGGCGGACTCTCCCGCTCTCTGTCCCTCCGCAGAGACTCGTGGCGGCTGATGCTGGAGCTCAGCGTGCCGTTGGTGGAGCTGTTTTTGTTGTGCCCTGCACGGCGGCGCGTTAGTTCGGGGCTGTCCTGATGTCCACGCAGCAGCTCACGCGGGCTGAAGTGACCCGTCACCGTCACAGTCACCGGCGGCGAGCTGCGCTCCAGGCCGTTACCGTGGCAATGGCCGGGCGCACGGCGCAGGAGAGCCTCCGTCCTCTTCCTGTGACTGGACGTGAAGATGATGAAGTGTCAAGTAATAGAGAAAAAAAAAAAAAGATGAAGAAATTAAAGAAGAAACTAATTCAAACTACTTCAGAGGTCAGTAACTGGGTTCTGTAGGAAACATGTGTGACTCGAGCCTCATTTCTACTGGAGTGGAATGAAATTTCCTTTCACTCCATACCAGACCTTATGTTCCTCACAGCTGCACTCATATCAGAAAAACTATGTGAGTAAGCAAGCATCTGTGTGTATATGCCTGAGAGGAACATAACTTTTCCCCTTCCATTTCTGTCATGTGATTTAGGAACTGTGTAAGCATGTGTGTGTTCACCGGCTGATGAAGGTTTCTGGCAGTCTGGGTTCAGTAGGGGAGGTCAGGGACCTCCTGGAGCTCACTTCATCTGTAGGAGTGCTGCTGTGCTCACTGTCTGCCTTCTGACTCATAGTGTCTGACATGGCCTCCTCCCTGAAACACAACAAGCCCATTAGCTTATCTATCCATTCCTCTATTCATTTATCCATCCATCATTAACTCATCAGCTAATTAATGGGGAGATCAATCCGTTAGCAGATCAACACAAGCCATACCTAAATGACTCAAATAGGCTCGCATCAGAAATTATTGCCGCAAGCTACTGATGAATCAATGAGACCAAAACAGAAAGGACCATCACAGAATAATCAATAGTACTGAAGTCACTGAAGTCAAGGGCATTGCAGTGATCATACAGCAGGGTCCAAAAGTCAGAGTCCCCCACCTAGAACTGGGTTTATTTCATCCTGTATCAAAAAATAAATAAAAACTTCTGCAACTGCTCAGTTGATGCTAATTATTGAAGAATACACCAAAACTGATCAAAACAAATCGAGAGCTCTATCTGAAATCAGTCACTTATTTACTATTTACTATATAGACTGTTCTGTATAGAACACTGTATAGGACAGCACTAAGGGTGACACTGGACCGAATTCGGACAGCGCTTCCTTAAGAGTGCGGCGGAAAAACACATCACCGTGACCTGCCATCGCATGAACAATCAGAACGTCAACCACATTAAGTAAGTTAGCGGTAAAATCGCAAGACATAGATCTTTTAAATACGTGAACTGAAACCATGAAAATACAGACGTGTTAAATGCTATTCTGTATTAAATGCACTATTTACAACTGCTTTATGAGGTCGGGCACTCTGGTGTCCTCAAATACATTTTGAGCTGAAGGAACTCGGTAGTGTACATCGGTTCTACATTGGATTTATGGTGCACCATCACTCTTAGACAAAAGAACCCTTTAAGAATAGTTCTCAGTTTCCTAAACAGGTTCTACTTGGAACCCTTTCCGAAAAGAAAACACTCAGAGTTCTACATCAAACATTTAAGGGTTCCCCCAGAGAGACAAGCAGAGAACCCTTAAGTGGTTTCTAGATCCTTTAGAACCTTTTTTTCTAAAAGTGTATGGGTAATATGTATAGTGAACTATCCAAGCAATATGATTGTCCACTGGAAATTCAGACAACACTACTAAATGGCTGACAGCCAAACTAATGCACTATATAGAAATAAGGAACAATTTCAGGACACGGGTGTGAGAAATCCTTGTATGAATTTGGAATTTGTGAATGTACTAATAATAATGCATCTTCGCTAACACACTGTGTTCACTGTAATCACCAACATCTAATATTGACTCAATCAGAATGGTCTAATTCATTAGCTTCACCTTTTTATCAGGTAAACCATATAGATGCACTTTGTAGGTATCCCAGCTACAGTCAGCAACAGTCAGTTCCACCTGATACACTCGTACCAACACCACACACACTACCATGTCAGTATCAATATCTGATCAGTGGTGGTCCTGTGGTGGTTGCTCTCCATTGATTGACCGAGTAGAGGGGGGCTGAGAAATTGTACATAGCAACAGATGGGCTACAGTCAGTAATTGTACCTAATTAATTAATTAATTAATTAATTAATTAATTAATTAATAAATAAATAAATAAATAAATAAAAAGACTTGTATTGTAGATGCTAGTTCCATCAACCAACAATAGCTTTTTATTTATATTAGAGAAGAACAATAAAATCCTGATTGGGAAATATAATAGCAAACTTGTATTTTGTATTTTTTATAACTGATGAAATAAAAACAGTTCTTTGTAGTAGACTCTGACTTTTGGACCCTGCTGTACCTATTATGATCACCAAACATGTTAGCTAACCCCTTCTGTAATGTGTGCGTGTGTGGGTGTGTGTTCAGCATTGCACTCACTCCTGCAGTGTGATGTACTGGTGTGGTATAAGTCCATCAGTGCCATTGCACCGTCCCTCCCACCAGTCCTCAGAGGCCCTCTGGAAGAGCAGCAGAGACGCTCCCTTCTTAAAGGACAGCTCGCGGCCCGAGCGCCCTACATAGTCAAACTTAGCTATGGCCTCCACCGGCTCACCTTCTGAAAGATGCACAGAGACACTTATCAAGCTTAGTTTATCAACTTTTATTTTTAAAAAGTGTGTGTGTGTGTGTGTGATAGAGAGATTTACCCTCTTCACTGGTCTGTGTCTCAGTACCTCCATCTTGCTCTCCTTCTTCAAACGCTCCTGGCTCACTGTATGGACTCTCACTAAAGAGGGAAAAAGAGAGAAAAAAAAGAGATCACTAATACAAGATTTTTCAGAAGACAAACACCCCAAAACATTTTCTTATTCCCAGGGTTGTGGTTTGCCTTTTTAAACAGGTAGCACTGGTGCTAGAAAAGTTGTAAGTGTTGCAGCACAACATAATAATAATAATTATAATAATCCATAATAATAATGCTTCTAAAAAGTGTTAATCCACATAAGTGTACAATTTGTTATTTCAACAACCATGAGCACATGACACGGTCTCTGTTCAGGGGTTAAAGTTGTGGGAACATCGTAACTAGGCAAGTAGCAAATATGGAAAATATGGACTGAGGTTAAGTTAGAGGTTTAGGTAACCCTGCGTTCACACTAGCAGGTGACAAGTCGCTGATGTCGCTTGCAGTTGGCCTCTTGTTGGCGTGTGTAGGGACCGCTACCGCTGTCGCTTGTGGGTGTGGCCTGCTCTGCTTTTTTTAGGATTGGATACAAGATAGTAGTAGCCAAAATGTATCCAGTCTACTGTGTAATTTATACACAACAACATATTACTTTTATTTAAAATGTACCTTTGAGAGATCGTGGTTTTATTGCCATTTTTGAGCTCCAAATGCAGTTGAACGAGAACTAAACGCAGGTAGGAACTAAAATTGTGAGAAAAGAGGTTTCCGGGGACAACGGACAGCCCGCGCCATGGGATTGGTTATTAATATTGCTGATTAATGAAAAATGCACAAGGGCATGATTTTGAGTAAAAACACTCTACAGTAATACAAAAAATAATACATATAGAACCTTTATGTGTGAACGCATGCCAGAGCGGCAATTGCCCAGGACGCGACCTAGCACCTGTGAAATTATCTGGAAGCTGGGAGCCGATACATTACCAAGAAAGACATGTCGAAACCTTTTGAAGTGGCCGATTTAAAAACTTAGCACAGTGAATGTTTTTATTTTATTTTTTTATTACAGCCCAGATTTAATTTGGTCCCAGCATGTGCGACACACTCACCAGTACTCAGTGCTGCTCATGCACTTCTCGTAGACAGGGCCCTCCAGCTCTTTGGCGTCAGGGAAGATGGCCTCATGGTGGATGATGATGGTCTTGATGACCTCGTTGACGTGCGCCTGGCACGAGACCTGGTCCAGCAGATCTGGTGTGGGCATCAGCGTTGGCCCAAAGCAGATGGCCAGGTTCCCGGAGTCCATCATGTTCTCGTCGCTGTACTGGGAGAGACTGCGTGAGAGGAAGAGGTTACTGTACGCCTTCAACCGCTGAGAAACTAGAAGACGTGTAATGAAATGACAGTGAGATTGCTTGAGGTCTGTATTGCTCATGAGCTGTGCAAATTTTTTTTTGAATCTCTGCAATTAAGTGGAGCTCTTCGCATTCTAATAAGACTTTCTAAGTGGTCTCCAATATCACATATAAAAAATTCATAACGGTGGTGTTATTAGTTTGGCTTATTACTGGCTTCTTTTCTCCAGACCTGTGCAGTTTCCAAGACAGAACGGCGGGTTGACGGTGAAATCACAGAGCAGCACATCACACCTTTTCTCTTTTCTCCTCTACCCATCCTCTCCCTCGCTCTCTCGTTCACACTGCCTCTCTCTCTCCTTTTCTAGGTCTCTCTTGGCACAGAGCAGGGAGTGGATTTAATTTCCGGTGTGAACGTTGGCACTTAGTTTAGCTGCATCTCTCCACTCAGGAGACGTTTTTTTTCCCCAACAACTATGATGATGAATAATGATGATGATGATGATAATGGTGTGTTAGTTTGTAAAAGTGTGTGAGACAAAGCATACACAGTACTGTGCCAAAGTCTAAAGCACCCTAAATTATTTACATAGATTCTGTCTTCTGCATTAGTGTGTCATTAGAAAAGAGAAATTTTAGGTTTTTCAAACATTCATATTACAAAAAATGTAAGTGTTAGAGAATTTTTTTGTAAGTCATTTTAGACTCATAAGCGTCATTTTAGATAAAAACATAATGGAGGCTGTTCTGGGATTTTACCTGCAGAGACAAAAGCAAGTGAGAGCCAAAGTTCTGCAGAAGAACCGTGGCAAGTTTTTTTCGATTTCCTTATAAAATTGCACGACAGAGTGTCTAAGAGAATTGATGCAGTTTTAAAGCCAAAGGCAGCAAAACACCAACACATTCATTTGTTTTTGTTTATTACTGTTTACTGTTCTTTATTTTATATTCAGGAACTTTTCATTTTATTATTTTTAAAAGCATTTTTGCTTTACAGAATATTTTTTACATGTGCCTAAGACTTTTGCAAAGTATATACAGTCAAGCCGGAAAGTCTGCACACCCCTTTCACCTTCTCCACGTTTCATTACATTACAGACTTATT
>JAOUQW010000014.1:10327386-10342068 GCA_028565825.1 Olivaichthys viedmensis
TAGAATAAGTCTGTAATGTAATGAAACGTGGAGAAGGTGAAAGGGGTGTGCAGACTTTCCGGCTTGACTGTATACATATAAAAAGGTGTGTGTCTGTGTGTGTGCGTACTCACTGGTTGAGGAATGCAAAAAGGTATCTCATGATCACAAGCGTAGGGCGTGGTGATGTCATCAGGATCTTTCGGATAGACAGTGCTCGCTCGTACAAATTCTCTGTGCCTTGGATTTGAACATACACACATTTGTGAAACAAAGGAAAACTTTTCTTAGCAAAAGAAAATCATAAAAGGGCCATATTATATTAATTTTGATTATAATCTTTAATGTTAAAGATTTGTTTTTATTTATTTATCCACATTAATGTTTTCGCTGGTATTTGGTTAGATCTTATATTCCCCTTAGGCTACCCAGGATCCACATAAAAATTGACCTTACCTAATCTTCATGCAGAAATCTTTTTTTTAATTTAAAACCTACAACACAGTTAGGTCAAATCCCAAATGACTTCCTATTCACTATATACAGGGCTCAATTTATTAAAATGAATCATCTTTCTTTATATAGCACAAAGTTTTTAGTTCAAAATCTCAAAATGCTTTAAATCTAAGATTAGAAGGTTAAAGCATTATGTGCATTTGTATTTATGGTAAAGCAATGAATAAATCAATCTTCAATCCCTAATGAATGACATAAAATCTACATATAATCAAAAAGTATATTTAACAAGATTAAAGACCCCAGAATTATGAATAGGCCAAGTTATACAAGCATGTTTTGATTTGATGATGTAAAGGAATGCTGGCCTCCCCTTTAAAAAACCAAAACCAAAAACACAAACAAAACAACAACCCTTTTTCATCCCCTTTAGATTTATGTCATTAGGTCACTTAAGATGTCTCTTACCAATATTATAATTCCATTTATGAGATTTACACGCCACGTTTCCGTGGATGCATCTTGAGTTTTTCATGTCAAACCAACAAGTTACACTCAGGACAATAATAATATTTAATATGTATATTTATTAAATAATATAAAAAAAATATGAGTATAAAGTTTGCCATACATGACATGCATTTATTCAGAGCCCTTTTCCTACATCAAGTGACACAAGCCTCATTTGGCCAAAAAAAGTGCTGATAAACTTCCAGTAGGAAACTAAAAGTAGAACATGGGATTGTAAATATACACATGTGGATTTCGTAACCATTTTGAAAATTCAACAGAATCCTAACAGTGAAATTAGTTTTTTATTCTTGCTATAAGGCTGCTGTGGAGAAAACAAACGTGGCAGACACGCTTAAAGCGAGAGTCTCTTGTAGTGCAAACTTGTATTTTTGTTCATCATATGACAGTTTGCAACCAACAGTCTCTCTAATTTCACTAAAACAAAAGTATTGGCACTCTTGGCTTCGTTTGGGTCACTCACTGCCATTACTGCAGGCCAACAAACCCGCTGTGTGTTGTGCTCATTAGGAGCCCTATGAGGAAGACAAGCCACAGCGACGGCGCCACGGATTCACTTTATAACAGAAAATAAGCTATAGGCCTGTATATTTTAAAGAAAATGAATTGGCAAATTTTGCATGGTATTTTATATATAGTACTAAGGTGGTTACATAATGAGTACTCATTTAGTCGATTACTACCACCTAGTGAGAATAAACTCTTCTACCTAAATTGTTATTGTTATTTTATTTAATTTAAATTGTTATTTTTTTTGTAGAGCTCAATTATTTTAAACTAAAATAAATGTATACAGCAGTATGGTGCGTGTTCATTTTTGACTCCAAGAAGTTAAAAATGGCAACACGTACATACACGCAAAACCATCAGCCCTAACTCCCTAGGAAACCAAAGAATTTGGCACCGTGTCATATCCTGATTGCTTTTCCTCTCTTCTTTTCTCTCCCTCTCATACACCTCTTATTTCCTTCCTACACACACACACACACACACACACACACACACACACACACACACACACACACACACAGAGGAAGGTGCACGTACGGACGCTGGCGATGAGGTCATTGAACCTCTCTTTGGGGAAGAGCGAGTTGTCCAGGTTGCGAAAGTACATCTTCAACACGCCCGCCACCGAGTTGATATCGTGGTTGTTCTCCTCGTCCGTCAGTGGGTCGTTTCCTTAAAAAAATAAAAAAACACAACAGGCGACATGATGGAACTTTGCAATTATACAAATCGGCGATTCGCATGTTACTGTGCCAACCAGACGGTGCCATAAGCAGCTGGGCATGTTAGAGGAAATAGTGCGCATTGTGGCCGAGGTGGACTTCCTTTGAACAATTCCACAAAAGCTTACCAGCTGCTTGCCATGTATGCCTTCTGTTCTGTATTCGTAAAATAAATCCTAAAAACACAGTGTGCTTGGTCAGCATGTGAGAGTGTGTGTGTGCGTGCACGGATCACGGGAGATGTGGGTCTACAAACCTCTCTCGAATGAGTTCTTGATGTCGTTGACCTCCACCTGAGAGCCAGACACTCTGAAAATACCCTGGTGCTGCAAACCTGCAGAGGCAATCGCAATGACACACTTCA
Source organism: Olivaichthys viedmensis (assembly GCA_028565825.1). Taxonomy (NCBI): domain Eukaryota; kingdom Metazoa; phylum Chordata; class Actinopteri; order Siluriformes; family Diplomystidae; genus Olivaichthys; species Olivaichthys viedmensis. Next base: position 10,329,949 of record JAOUQW010000014.1, read on the forward strand.
GGGCCTGCGTGTGCGTGTGTGTGTGTGTGTGTGTGTGTGTGTTTGACATTCAATTATGTATAAACTGTGCGTTACTAATCCATAACCGCAGCTTACCGTAGAGGTTAATGTAGCGGATGCAGCTCTCTACAATCAGTGGAATGGCCTTGGCTGAGTCCTGAGCACAAACAAAACATCGAACATCCAGCATTCAGAGAAGGTCATGGGTGAAGGAAAAGAAACACACAACGTGAAGCCAGGAGACAGAGGACAGATATATGGGCAGAGACGCTACCTGGTGCCTGCTGTGGGAGTTCCGGCGGCGGCTACATGAGAGAGAGAGACAAAAAAAAAATCAGCACATCAAACATTCTGTTCCGTGTTGTTCAGCAAAATCAAGATTACGGTACTCAAGGTCAGTGTATTGACTGGAAGAGGAAAACATTGAGACAGACAGACACGGATAAGAGGTTTGTTCTTACCTGGTGGTCATGATGTCTGCTCGGTAGCCTGTGTATAAAAAAACATCTTTTAAAAAAAATCTCATTACACCATTTACTATGACAGAGACTCCGTTTACACCGTCTTCTGTGTGTATTGGATCCTGATCACATTTTAAGCACATGCACTTACACTTGTAGTCAAATGCGTCTCTGGTTAGCCAGATTAAAACCCGATTGCTGTTTCACGTGTAACACGCAAATCAGCTCATTACATTTGACCACCAACTTCCTGCGTTGTTCCTCGTTTCCAGTCGTTTTACGCAAAAGATGGTGCTGTATCAAAAATCAAATTTTTTTAAATTTCTTTAATGCCGTCGACTTTGGCAGTCATGGTGTGTTATGACGTAATGCATTGAGAGGGGTTTTGGTTGTCAAATATGGCTTGGAGAGGTGATTGTACAGTCAACTCCAGAATTATTGGCGCCCCTCACAAGAATGAGCAAAAATTATTGTATAGACTTAACATCACACCCCATGATTCAAATGTTCTACTCAAATTTTCTTCGAACAGAAAATTATTCTCAAGGGACGTTTTTAAATAATTGTATTTTCTCTCAAAAACATATGTGGCAAAATTATTGACACCCCTCAAGAATATTCTAAATGAATGCAAACAAATTCTTTTTTATTTATTTTATATATATAATTTTTCTTAGTATCCAGAAACTCTATTGTTGCCTTTGACCAAATAAAAGGTTTCAACAAGATAATGACCTGGTTGACTCTTCCAGATGGTTACAGCCTCCAAACATATATCTACATCAACACAGACAGTTGCAGGACACAAAATAAATGTTTTGCAACAGCCATCTCACTCTCTGGATTTGAAGCTTGATGAAAACCTGTGGTCTGAATTAAAGATGGCAGTCCACATGCACAAACCTAAGAATATACAGCAGCTTAAAAAATTTCTGCATGAAGGAGTGATCCAAGATCCTCTACAAATGTCTCTCACCTTGTTAGACATTACAGGACTCAGTGCTGTTCTTCTCTCCAGGGAAGGCTTCACCAAATATTAATTGTTGGTTGCTGATAAACTAGTGTTTTGCAGAAAAATCGCAGTTCTTGAAAACTTTTAATATTTAAAAAAAAAGATATTGTGGTAAAATAAAACTATACAGCGTCCTCATATGTTTAAACTCAAAACATCACTAATTGCATGCACTAATTTTCATGAAGGATGCCAATAATTCTGGAGTTGACTAAATGAGTCTCCAACCACCTGAAGTGGTTTAAGTGATCAGATTTGAATCTGTTTTAGATACACCTGCATCAAAAATAATCCTGATTGAAAAGAGCAGGTGTAAACGCGATCAGTGAGGGTCTGAAATGTTTAGAGACATGAATATGAATAGCAGCGCAGTTACAGAAAAAAAGGGGCAAAAAATTACAAAGATAGAGGAACAATAATTCAGACATGACAGACTGAGACTGATGCATAAACTGAAGTGCATGTACAGATACATACTAAAGATGAGGACAAGTTTAAATTGGACAGATTTATAGTGGTCATGCTGATTAACCCACCCTCCGCTATGCTCCTCTTCAGTAGATCATGCTTGGCCTGCAGTTTGGAGATGAGGTTACTGCCTTCCAGATACTCCCGCAGTTTCTGTGGTGCACACACAGTCAATATTAATGTAATTAGACCAATAATTAAAGATCTAATTACTCCAGGCCAGCACACGCCAGTCCATTACTGAGTAAATAAAACAACGACCGGACATTTGACAATAGACAATATAACTGTGATATACTGCTTTAGCTGGACACTGGAAAGCCATCCGTGATGATATCAGTGCCAGGGTCAGTGATAAACATTAGATTAGAGACCTTATTATGTCAATCAAATGAATTCAGTCCATTGTCTCAGCAGTGTGTGTGTATGTGTGTGTGATAGAGAGACAGACGGAAAGACTCGCACAGTAAAGTAGAAGAGCTCAGTCTCCTGCTGGTTGGCTCGTCTCTTGGCCAGGCTGGGTTTGCTGAGGTAGGTGTCGGACACGCTGGACTTGACGGACTCGGTGGAGCGGCTGTGCTGGAAGCTCTCGGACACGTCGTAGTCCTCCATGTTCAGCATGTCCTGAATGGTGCTCAGGGTGGCCTCCGACGTCTTCTTCACCTATCGAGGACGAGACACGTAAATATACACATCATACACTTGAAATGTTTTCAAACCCTCGTGCTTATCGTAGTTGTAGCCAATTATGTAATTTGTGAACTTTCCTCACTACTTTGTGTGAGCAACATAAAACAACATTTCCCATCTGTCCGATGAAGTTGGAAATCCAATTCGATGTCGCTGTCAGTGCTTGTAATGAGGGCAAAACGAAACGTTGTTTTACCGTAATAGAGAGTAGAGGAAAGAACAGACAACAAAATCAGAGACAGCGAGGCATGTCGAGATCAAGCCTTACAGATATCATCTTGAGTGGCTAAGAGATTTAACCTGGATAATTTATGAACACCACTGAAAGTTTGCTCATGGTAAAGGGAAGCAGGTGAGGAATTATCTGGCATTATGTGCAAAAGTCAGAGAGCACTCTTTTGTTTATTCAGTTTTCAATCAAATGGTCATTCAGTACTTATTGTTAATTATTTGGTTGCTGTTACGTGCAAGCGCACGTATTTGCATTCTCTGTGTAATGAATGAACATATAAATATATATATATAAACACACACACACACACACACACACACATACACATACACACAGTTTGTGACCAAATTAATTTATAGCAACAAGACATTTAGTGTGTTAGGTTTCACAGACGTTCCTTCATTATCACAAGTAACAAAAATGGTCAAATAGTGCATGTTAAGATATTAATAGTGAAACAATCCAAATTATATCAGTTCAAAAGTTTGCATCCCCTTTCTACATTTAATATAAATATTCGCAAATAACTTGTAAAGCCACGCTTTGCCTTGATGACTTCAAATATACTGACGGGTGACAAATTAGAGGAAAAACCTGAATAAATGAGTGCAGACACTGATGAGTATGTAAACTTTGTAAATCATATGACATGACCTTCACAGTCACCAGATTCTCAACCCAACTGAACACCTAAGGGAGATTTTGGAGTGTTAGACCAAACGCTCTCCACCACCATCATCAAAACACCAATTGAGGGAATATCTTTAAAAAGAACAATGCACCATCGCTCCAGTACAGTTCCAGAGACATGTAGGTGCATTGAAGCTGTTCTGGCAGCTTGTGGTGGCCGAAACCACCTTACTAACACTTTATGCTGGTTTTTCCTTTAATTCGTCACCCCTCTGTATATATGCATGAAAATATACATATATGAAAATGTATTTATATTGTGTGGGGAATCCAGAGAGGGGAGAGTGTATGGGTGTGTGTGTGCGTGAGGGTGTGTGTTGAGTGCGAGAATCTCATTGCACTAATAAAGCCTCCATCAGCACTTTGGCTCTGCCCTTTACTCGGCAAGGGCTGCAGGAAACAGCTGGCCTGCCAGCAACCGGTAATAAACAACCCTCCTCTCCAACAGCGAGAGAGAGAGAGAAAAATGCATGAGGGCGTGTGTGTGTGTGTGTGTGAGAGAGAGAGAGAGAGAGAGAGAGTGAGAGAGAGAGAGAGAGAAAGGTGGTGGGTGTGGAGTGTCAGGTGGAAGAGATTTTGATCTTCATTTTCAGACAGTTCTATCAAAAAAAAACTGCAGCCTGAACGGTATCTACGTGTGCATGTGTGTGCGCGCGCATTTGCAGTGTATCTGGAGACAGAGATGAGAGAATTGAGAAGAGTGTGAGTGTGTCATCTTCCACTTTATTCTCAGTGGAGGTGCAGCTGCTAAGGTGCTTGTTCGTGAGCATTTGTGTATATGTGTGAGTGAGTACGTGTGTCTGTGTGTGTGTGTAGAAGAGAAAGCGTATGTGCTTCTCACCTCATCGTTCTCAATCTTCAGTGTGGAAAGTCGAGACTGGAGCTGCTGATAGCGGAGCAGAAGTTCAGCCTGCACCTGCGGCATCGCTGTGATGAGACTCACCTGCCAGCCAACACACACACACACACACACACACACACACACACACACAGGTATTGGTGGATCTCTAATCCACACGACATTACGTCCTCTTCTGAAGTATATTTTAATAATCACATTTTATTTATCTGTTTCTGTTTAATCCCCAGAACACTTTTAGGACAGATTGCATTAATCACTAAACCCCTCAAGGCTGTAAAGCGATGCAGATGATGAGCACTAGGTGGCGTCTAACCTGGTCCCCCATATGAGGCTGGAAGGTAAAGCGTGTAGGTGGTGTGAAAGCAGTGGGGTGTGTTTCCATGAAACGTTGTCGGTCACTGCGGGGATCCAGACTCTCTACTGCCCCCTCCAGGATGTCCAGACCCTCGTGACGAGATGTCTCCAGACTGTACTCGGCAGACAAATATGTACGCAACGCACGGCTCAGGCTGCAATGGTAACCCAGGTCACAGCACTGCCACACACACACACACACACACACACACACACACACACACACAGAGTAAAGGCTAATTCACACAAAAAAACTTTGCTTCATTGCCGTTTTCACAAACGGTACACTTCTATTTTAGCAAACACTTCAATCCAGATGCATAATTCATGTGCATCAAAACGTCCTGCTGCATCCAGTTGTACGTATGGGCGCGTATGGTTCTCTTCATAAAAACAAAAACACTGGTTGTATCTACAAAGTCTAAAGCGGTATGGATTGGACAGGATGTCGCTGACACAGATGTGCCACTTACATGTCACGTCCAGTGTGAATTCTAGGTTAGACATGAACATAAGCTTCGCTATGAAGACCACTGGTGAAGACTGAATTCTTAAATCCCACATTCACAAAGCAACGTGTAGATAAATGGTTTTTCATACGGTGCATGGTTGTCACTCAAAAGGTTGATTATCTCCACAGTCAGACGAGCCAAGTGGTTAATTCAGCCTTTCTCCAACCAGCTCGAGCTCTTTAAGGTTAATTCAAAGCTGCTCTAATCAATGCTTCACACTTTCTCTCTGCCACACACACACGCCGGTTCTCCTGCTGTCTTTATCAGCTCCGGCAGTGAGTGAGGACGACCTCCGTGAAGGTCGGAAAGATGCTGCACTTCTTTCAGGCAAACATTGCTGACCAGACTAAGCCTGCTGCTAGCTCTAATGAAGAAACCCCTCCACACAGCAAAGCCCTCACACTAGGGAGAGAGCTCGAGGAGAGAGTGTGTGTGTCTGTGTGTGTAAAATGTAGCACATTTTAGCACATTTCCTTGCCTTTATTTTAGCATATGATGTGTAGTAGTGAGAAAGGTGTGAATTTGTTTCTTGTATAGTATCAGCGCTCAGTAACTTGGCCACCGCTTACAATGAAATGTGTAGCAAATCGATACTGAAGTATCAATCCTGATATTTCCTTTTAGGAATCAATCCTGCCATAAAAGTACCACTGCCATGTGTTTTTTTTATCAGATTAAAAGTGTAGCCTATCCGATACTGAAATGTTGCAGAAAATTTTAAATGGTGCAGGATAGGAACTACTTTTTCCACCTTCCTCAAGCAATCTCTCATACGCAGTCATGCTGGGAAACAGCGCAGTTACACACACACACACACACACACAAGGACAGGACGGGAATGCCCGTGGCGCAGCTCTGCTCTAGTGGAAAGAAAAAATATTTGTTTGGAGTCATGGAGTCGCAAAATGCGACAGTTAATTCCATAATTATTGGCACCCTTTAAAAGAATGGGCAAAAATAATGCTATAAAACAAACAATACAAACAGTGATTTAAATTTTCCACTTACACAATTGGAGAAACTACTTACCTTTCCTGTAACATAAGATATTTTCATGAGCACTTATATCAAGTAGTATTTGTTAAAATATTAATAAAAAATTGCATCCAATAATTTCCCAAAATATTTTAACAAATAGTCATCCCTGAAAAAATTATATTATCCAGGAACTCTAATGTTGCCTTTGAACATTTCCTGTTTTGTTGGGGTAAAAATATGAGGTTGCACACATGTAAAATCCCCATGGGGAAAACCAAAAAGCTTTCAACACAAAAGACACAGATGGTTGTTGACCTGCACAAGTCACGGAATGGATATAAAAATAAATAAACAGTTAAAAATACAATTAAGCACAATCAATACCATAATACATTTTCAAAAATCTGGAATAGGAAGGGAAGCAAAGAAATTGAGAATTGCACAGTTTAGTTGATTCTTGGTTTTGTCAAGTTTCAAAATTAACTATTACAAGCTGTTTGGAAAGGATGCACAAAATAAGCTCTTCTTGAGAGCAACTCACAAATTGCAGCTCAAAAATTGCACTTCTTGCCTATGAATACAATCAGCATGTTTGGAAAAAGGGGCTGCATAAAGAAAAAGCCCCCAAACCCACTGTGCAATATGGTGGGGGATTATTGATGCTTTGGTGCGGATTTGCAGCTAGTGGTCCAGGGGCTCTTGTGAAGATTGATGGCATCATGAAGTAGCAGGATATTTTAGCGCAAAACCTAGTGGCCTCTGCCAGAAGGGTACAACCTGACCATAGATGAATCTTTGAACAAGATAACACATCCAAATCAACACAGAAATAGTTTCGGGACACAAAATAAATGTTTTTCAACTGCCGTCTCAGTCTCCAGATTTAAACCCTGTTAAAAACCTGTGGTCTGAATAGAAGACAAGCAGTTGACATGGACAAACCTAAGAATATACAGGAGCTTGAACTGTTCTGCATGAAGGACGGTCCAAGATCCCACTACAAGATTTTCTAACTTTGTTAGACATTACAGGAAGAGGCTCAGTGCTGTTAGTCTCTCCAGGGGAGAGAACAGCAACTATTAGTTGTGGGGGTGCCGATAATTTTGAAATCAGTGTTTTGCAGGAGAAAAAAAAAGAAAAAGAAAAAATTATAAAATAAAAGGCTCGTTAAAATAAAACTATACATTTCCCCATATGTTTAAGCTTACAATATCACTTATTGCATACATTTTCCTGAAGGGTGCCAATAATTCTGGAGACTCTAAAGCTATTTCATGAGGAGCAGAGGTAGGTTTCAAAAAGATAGAATTTTTAATACTAATGGAAAATCTTTGAAATATATAATTTTTATATATATAATTATATAAAATTTTTGATCCCCACATTTACCAATTCACACTGTAGAAATAACAAAGGTCTCCTCTTTATGTGTACTAGAATACTTTTAAAAGTATCGGGATTGGATTGGTATCAGGATGTAGATAGATAGATAGATAGATAGATAGATCCAGAGGGAAATGCAGATTAGCCTTGGTGTTTTTTGGTATATGATCGAAAGTAAATCAGCCTTATTGCCAGTCCCTACTGTATGTGCCATGTCTGTGCATGTGTGTAAACTTTTGTGCGTCTGCGTGTCTAATTAAAGTCTTCAGCTTTATCCCTTCCTCTGTGTTATGTAGCATCTTTGTTTTTAATTAAAAGCAACGGAGACTACCCTAATTACTGAGCATTAATCAAAACTATAATTAATCAGTGCTCAGTGAGGTGATGACAGCAGAAGGAACTGTATTGCCATGCTACGCTCAGCACACAGCACATGATTCCTGCTGATCTAATCCGCACTGCTTTCATACTCACGTCAATCAAGTGGGACAGGTCCTGGATGTAATACTTAAACAGAGCAGCATTCGCAGCTTCCAGAGTCAACAGATATTCGTTGCGAGCCTTCATAACCTTCAGCTTATTCTCAGAGTATTTAGCCTGGCGCTGGCGAGAAGGAGAGGTGAGACAAAGAGAGAGAGAGAGAGAGAGAGAGAGAGAGAGAGAGAGGCATGAAGGAAAGACAAAACGGGAGCTGCTATAGCTTCATGCCCAAATATGCTCATTTCAGTGATATTAACACAAGCATTAACTTGGCTCAGCTGAAATGTTCTGTACAGTAATTGGTAAATGCTGCTTTAATTAAACCCCTTCAGCTGAAGCCATAGTACACTAATGAAAAAGCGGAGAAGAAAATAAGAGTGGGAGGCTCACATAGCTTTAGGAAATTCACAAGAATATGCAACAATAACAATATATTAACTCAGGGTCTTAATTTGCATTAAAAAAATGTTTTTACATACATACAGTATATCCATCTTATTTATTACATATGCTACAAATATCTCCCAAGCCATCTGAATAGGACTAATTTCCTATCTGAAGGTCACAAAGACCAAAATATTAAAGGAGTACTCATAACAAACATATGTTCATAAACATAAAATCTATTGACGGAATTGAACAACAGCCCTTAGACTCCCATTATTAGCGAGTTTCAGGTAAACAGGTTTTCCGTTCTTTTCTCAGTACCATCAAAATTCTTGTCTGTGGTTATCGTTACATATGCTACGCTACATATGCGGTAGACAGAGACCATGTCGGAAAAAAAACCGCTGGAGTATTCCATTAATATAGCATCTGAATGAAGTGACAACTACTACCGGGTTTAAATTTTGAAATTAAGCCATTACATCAAAAGAGCACATCATAAAACAGTTGTTTATTATATTGTCTCTTAGAGCATTACATTGCATTAATCACCAACAATAAAACTAACGTATTAAAACCTCAAAGCACGTGATGATGGGTCGGGTTCAATACCTTCTCCTTCATCTTTTGGATTTTGCGGGCGGCGTTGCGGCGCTGATGGCGCTCCTCGTTGCGCAGGCTAAACACCTCTCCACCTCTTCTCTCGCCCTGTCGCTCGGCCTCCTTCAGCTTGTTCTCCGCGCTCAGAGTCTCACTGTGGTACATGTGGTAGGTCTTCATCACCTACAGAGGGGTGCCATGCCATCAGGACGATTCTAAACAGTAATGTAACTAGGCAATTCTTGGTCAAGCTTTATTGGTAAAGTTTCACAATGGTGGGGAAAGTGATGTGGTCTGCAGAGGAGACAGAATGCCTTCTTGATACAAGAAAATTTATTTTTGTACATAAGCAAGCAGCTTTGACTAATAGGCTTCACCCAAACTGTTGATCTGTGTCGAGTAAAAGTAAAGAAACACTCATTAAGGCCAGGCACCACAGGCAAAAAAGATTTTGCCATCTTTTGTCTATAACGTTTATACTTCCACAATGAAATTGCCAATTATGTATACAAATTCTTTATTTTTATACTTCTATCGCAACTCCATTAACTACACCTAGCATAAATGTAATTCAATATAATATTGAATTATATATCCTTGAAAAGCTCATTTACTAAAACATAGTGTTATATAGTCCATGACAATGATTCATGCTAAAGGATTAAATGTTCCCTAGGATTCAGTCAGTTACTTTCGTTTCCAGGGAAACAAAATTTCACACACTGGTGACATTGACTTGGGGTTTTCGTTTTAATTTCATGACAAAAATATTTTAATAAACTGTTATGTGAAAGTCTGACCATTGGGTGTGTTATCACAATAAAACAAAAGTTCATTAAATCCATTTTCTGAAAAATGGATTTGTCATATTCAAATTGGAACATATTTAGTTATCTATTGTCTATTTGCATTTTTACAGAAAATTGTAATACACAAAAAACAAAACAAAAAACCTCATATTAATGTATATTCTCAGGTTAAGTTTCATTCTGATATGAGTAAAGAAAAAAATAAGACTGTAAGGGTGTAGTATCTGGCCTTAAATAAGTAACAAATCAATTAAATAAACATAAAAAAGAACATAAAGGGATGCCTCCTATTTTGCAAACATGACATACAAGATTGCGCAGTCCAGAAGGAATTCGTCTGTGGTGATGACGTCCCCCACCAAACGAGCCCAGAATCGATTCTGGGTATGGACCCGAATATTCGGCCCAAGTGTAAAAACGCTCTCAACACTGATCCAGTGATACGCTGATCCAGTTAGTTGGATCTTCTAAAGTCATGCTTGTTTAAATTGGAACTAAACTCTACAGAAAGAGGATTGATGACTAAAGGGCTACTCAGACTACAGTCCCCAATACCCTTAGAGGTAAGTTTGAAGTCCTTTTAACTCCCCATTTTATGAACTACAATGCTGCATTCATGACTAAATGGGAATTGGGATGTACCTCTGAGTACGAAAAAATGTATTAGACTGACCCACCAACTCGTAATTTCCCACTCAGAAAGTTACGTTTCTCAAGAGCTCAGACATCATTTCAACATGGTGTCCACATTGCAAAGTAAGAACAAGAAATAGTAACACGTTTTAAGCCTTTTAAGCAGACTTTTGAGTTTCTATCTGTGTATGATATGCTGTAACATCACTAAATACAACAGGATAGTTGGATTATTAAAAGGTTAATTCAATTTGTGTGATAAAACAGCATGCTTTCATGTTTTTCTCAGGGCTACTAACAGTACATTACCACAACCTACATCCATTTTTAAGATGATAATTTAATTTAATTTATTTTAAAGTGAGGATGAAAAAAGTTGGAAGCTCCAAGTCAGTTGTCATGAATGCAGCATAAGTCACACCAAAGCAATACCCAACCCTAAGACAAACAGTTTCAAAAACCCTTTCTATTATCAGTATAGCAGTAAGTGCGAGTATCTGCTATGGCTTGTGATCCTCACAACTCGGTCGTTTACTCACATCTGTGAAGACTAGTGAAGCAATATTTGAAAAGGAAGCCAGTCTCCCCACATCTGTAGTGTTTTCACATGCCCACACTGAGATAATCAGGCAGTTAAGACAAAAGTACATTCTACCCATCTGTGTGTTTAATGGATGCCGTGTGTGTGGAGAGGGTGAGCACATGTATGTATGTGTGCGCGCGAGTAAAAGAGAGAGCGTGAGTAATGGTTGCCATATGTAAATGACCACTGCTTAGCTCGGTCACAGGCCGTGTGTGTGTGTGTGTGTGTGTGTGTGTGTGTGTGTGTGTGACAAAAACGGCAAAAATCATCAGCAGTAAAAGGTTTGCGTGAGGTTATGTTTCGAAACCCCATAAAGGCTTTTTTTCGTTAAATCGCGCTTCCGTCAAGAATGTAAAACGCTCTTCTTGGCTGCCATCGCCAATGTGTACTGCATGTCTGATTAATAGGGTTTATTTATTTAAGAGCGGCTGGCTTTCGAGAGGTCACACACTTAAATTCAGACAAGCTCAAATATTCATGCAAGTGCGAATGAAGGGGGAAGTTTGCAGCAAACTGCAGATATATTAAAGTATTGTTCTAACAAGAATGAAACGAGAACCTGGAAAATGTCCCTCTGGAGCCTTCATGCCTCACGGTGTGCAAGCTAAAGCTAAAGCTATTAAATTTATGCCCTGAAAACGAACCTGGCTAGAAAGGTAGTGTGTAGGCAGTGTGACAGAAGTATGAAATGACAGAATGGGTAAATGAAAGATTGATGAGGCTGCTGGAGTTGAGCTATGGAGCGATCAAAAGGGAAAAAAAAGAAAAAGAAGGAAAGAAGACCGGTGATGGAGCGGGTGGCTCGTGTATTGATGGAATGATAAAAATGAGAAAGGCAGGATGAGCGGTGGAGGGCAAGCTGCAACGACAGAATGAAATTGTAATCTGAGCAACAAAAGGGGAGAATGAAAGCCGAGAGAGAGAGAGAGAGAGAGAGAGAGAGAGAGAGAGAGAGAGAGAGAGAGAGAGAGAGAGAGAGAGAGAGA
>JAOUQW010000014.1:10366965-10382061 GCA_028565825.1 Olivaichthys viedmensis
TTCTGTAAAGCTGCTTTGTGACAATGTCCATTGTTAAAAGCACTATACAAATAAAATTGAATTGAATTGAATTGAATTGTTTGTGTGTTAGCACGCCTGTCGCGGTGTGCTTTAGTTTTGTGTGTAAACCTCGTGAGTTAGCGATAATAAAGCAATGTGTAATGTTAACAGCAGCATTGTGCTTAAGTCCGCGCACCCCCGGAAACACATCGTGACAGAGAACAGACGCTAAAATATGCAATCTTTTAATACACTTCTTCAGGACCAGACAAATATTTCCAGGACATTTTATCCATTTTCTAATTTTCCATGCCTGTACAACTAGTCTATAAATTTCCAGGTTTTCCAGGACCCTGACTGTCTGCTACATGTTTAACACATGACATCTTCATGAATATTGGTCAACACATTTGTCACACACAGAGATGCACAAATAAGTTACAATTTCCTCATTATCACTATCATGCCCAAAATGTGTGCGGTGTATCTACCTATGACCCAGGGGACAGCAAATAAATCTATCTACAAATCCAGACTGAATTACAGGACAATATTTTACTAACATATTGATTGAATATCATATTGGAGTTTAAACAACAACTGTTAAATGCATTAAGCCCCTTAAAAGCTCGTCTTTTTTTATTTTTCAGTAACTACAGTGAAACTAATAGGAAAGGTATGTAGTAAGGAGAGTAAGGATTGTAAGTCTGGACCCACCAATGGGTCCTGAGAGTTTAAGGGTTAAACTTATTCGCCTGCTCACTGGCTCAGGGTGATTTATGAAGTGTCATGCCAGTGGTAGTGCTTGATTGCACCATGTTATATAACAGTACATTGAAGAGAGGGAGTTGGAGTTTTGGGTGAAGTAGTGGAACATAAAATTGAGTTGTACGGCTCTGCTGTCCGAGTTGAAAAGGTCTACTGATCCCAGTGTTCCCCAATCCGGCCCTCAGGGATTCCTATAGATAGTCCAGTTTTTTTGCTCCACCGTAATGTCAAAAGTCATCACTGACACCTTCTCTCACACAAAGGGATTACATTGCTTATTTATTTGGATACAGGCTGCTACCGTCACTCATACGCTGATCACAGCTAAATCCCCGATGTTGAATTTACGACTGCAGGGTTTATACAAGACCAGCTGGACATAAATAAACACTGTAAAATTCACCACACAGTGGTGTTCATTTCACACCTAGAGCTTTTGTTGTCCTCCCTGGAGAACGCAACTCACTTACTTATGGGTCTTATGTTTACATTATGGAACAAAATCCTACTTGATACTGGAAAAGTATTCTCTGTGGATTACTTGAGAAAGCACACCAAAATATATTTTATGTGTTTTTATCTTATGTTTTCTTATTGTGATTCGCTTCATGTCATCTCATCTTATTTATTTATGTTTTGGCAGGAAAAAAAAAAAAAAAAAAAAGACAATCAGTATGAAAAATGCTAGATTTTGTTAATTTATTTATGTCTATTAATGAATTCATTTATTAATTTACTTACACTCTTAAAAATTAACTATCTCTTCTCAATGACCCCTGTCAATCCACCCTCAGGCTGGTTCTCCTCCCTCAACTCAGCTGTTAGCACCTTTTACTGGACAGGAAAAAAAACCTAGAATCAAACTGGCCACTCTCCAGAAACCCAAATCCCTTGGCGGACTCAGTGCTCCAAATTTTAATTATTATTTTCTCTCTAACCAACTACAGCACATTCAATCATGGATAAATAATACGACTCCTTCATGGTTAGACATTGAACAAACAATAGCTCAAGATTTGCCCATTAAAGATTTACCATTTATAGATGATTCCATTAAAGCCCATCCCTGCTTTAAAAACAACACTATTAATACAACTTTTAATGCGTGGTGGAAAGCTAATAAAATATTGCATCGTAATTACTCACCTTCCACTCTGACCCCAATATGGCACAACCCTATGTTCCAAGTTAACAAAAAACCCTTCATATTTCAGACATGGAAAGAGAGAAGAGTGACCAGTCTGGAACATCTATTCAAAGGCAGCCTGCTCATGGCTTTCGACCAGTTACAAGAGAAATATAACTTACCTTGACACTGCTTTTATCAGTACCTCCAATTGAAAGTCATTTAGGAAAAAATCTATATTTATAATTTTGAGAAATTCAATCAACTCAAACAAAAAGAATTATACACATATATATATATATATATATATATCACAAATATATAAACTTTTATTATGTCATGACGACACGACATCTCTCCCAGTCGACAAATGGATATAGCCAAAAATAGCCAAAAAGATCATATTACTTAACTGGAAAGATAGAACTAAAATATCCTCATTGCACTGGTTTAACCTCTTAACAGAACATTCATCAATTGAAAAACTCAGAGCAACTCTTAGAAACAAGAGCAAATCAAACCTAGACACCTGGTCCCCCTTCTTGACATACTTCCAGTACTCCCTGATTTCTCTTAACACAAAAAAAACTCCGAAATAATGAATAACATGTTCATATAGGTCTCTTATAACTGATACCATACAATATTAGTGTGCAACCCTCTATAACATTTTCTTACATCTCGCCGTTGTCTTGTACCTTATGTGTATAACCTTGTCCTGTGTTACCTTTATTTGTTAATTTAAAAAAAATAAAAAATAAAAAAAACTTACTTACACTCTTAGAAACAGTTCCTCAGGGTTTTTTTTTTGTGGATGGTTAAAGATCCTAGCTTCCTAAAGGGGTTACTCGGATAGAAAAACCCTCCGTTGTAGGGCTTTATATAAAACCTTTAAGGGTTCCCCCAGAGAGACAAACCAAAGAATTTTTGCGCTCCAGCATGCCTTTCTCTACACACACACACACACACACACACACACATTGGTTTTACTATCATTATAAGATACTTCGACTGAGTTGTGTATTACTGTTGCTAAATAATGCTAAGTAATAAATAAATAAATAAATAAATAAGTAACACACTGCCAAATGTCCAAACAATCTCCAAATTGTCATGTATTCCAATCACACACACACACACACACACACCTGTTGCTTGTTCCCTCCAAACAGCGTTTCTAGGGACTGAACATTTTCATTGTGGAACTGGAAAGACGACCAGATCGCTCATTTCTCTCCTTATATATATATATATATATATATATATATATATATTACGGGATGGCAGATAGTGATGACAGACTTAATGAAGAGGATAAACCTACATAGCAATGGCATATGTTAAAATGTTATAAACGCCCAGCGTTAAAACAAAACTAATAATAATAATAATAATAATAATAATAATAAATAGTCAGCGTTTGGAATAGTTGAAAATGCTTTAGGGTGTTTTCTGTTTTCTATCTGCGAGGATTAGCGCCTGGGCGGCTAATAGTTTATGGGGGAGGAAGGACGAAGGGCGGAACTTTAAGGCTTCTCCTTTTTAAACAGAGACGCTCAGGAGGGCTGGATGCAGAAAAGCGACATGCGTCCGGCAGCACATGGGACAGAACCTGATCGCTGTGTGCACGTGCATTGACTGAGGCTTCTGCGCGCGTCGCCGGTAGTCAAAGACGCAGGAGACGCAGGCGGGAAATCTCCTCCTTCACTGCCAGCCAGTGCGCATGAAGGACCGCATGGCACGTGTCGGAACGGGGCTCTGCGCTCCCCCGCACGGGAACCGGACCCTGTGTCTGAGCGCCATGGGCGGCGCGGGAAACGGCAGCTTAGCGGCGAACAGCAGCGGAGATCCGTTTGGGCGCAACGAGGAAGTGGCGAAGCTGGAGATCACGGTGCTGAGCGTGACCTTCCTGGCGGCGGTGGCGGGCAATGTGAGCGTGCTTCTGGCCGTGCGCAACGCGGCCAAGAAAAGCTCGCGAGTGCACCTGTTCATCAAGCACCTGAGCCTCGCCGACCTGGTGGTGGCCTTCTTCCAGGTGCTGCCGCAGCTCTGCTGGGAGATCACGTTCCGCTTCTATGGACCCGACTTCCTGTGCCGCGTGGTCAAGCACCTGCAGGTGCTCGGTATGTTCGCCTCCACCTACATGCTGGTGATGCTCACAGTGGACCGCTACATCGCCATCTGCCACCCGTTACGGAGCCTGCAGGGGGCCACGCGCCGCGCGCGCCTCATGATCGCGTGCACGTGGCTGTGCAGCGTGGCGCTCAGCACGCCGCAGTATTTCATCTTCTCGCTCAGCGAGATCGAGAGCGGCTCGGACGTGTACGACTGCTGGGGCCACTTCATCGAGCCGTGGGGCGTGCGCGCCTACATCACCTGGATCACCGTGGGCATCTTTCTCATCCCGGTCGCCGTGCTCGTCATGTGCTACGGATTTATCTGCCGCAGCATCTGGAAGAACGTCAGGTGCAAGACGAAGAGCGGCTCGTCGCACGGCACGAGCGCGCTGATCGGGAAGGCGTCGGTCAGCAGCGTGAGCACGATCTCCCGGGCCAAACTCCGCACTGTGAAAATGACCTTCGTTATCGTGCTTGCCTACATCGTGTGCTGGGCTCCGTTTTTCATCGTGCAGATGTGGTCGGTGTGGGACAAGAATTTCTCCTGGGACGGTGGGTGTTCAGCTGCGCAACGAAACGGCGGACATTATCATGTCGCCTGATTTGCTATTGAAATTCATACAAACTAAAAAAAAAAAAAAAAAAAAAGTAGACTTTTTATTATAACTTTTTTCTTTATTTGTCAAGTCCTCTTTGTTATCCTAAGCTTTCTTATTTTGTCACATTAGATTCGCCATTGTTACTTAATTTTAGGGCAATTTTAAGTTAAAACAACAAATTATTATATTAGGCAGTAGCGGTTCCTGGCATAAGGGACATAGGCAATTGCCTAGGGCACAAAAGGGATACAAAGGATTGAGCTGCCAAATTTTCCAGAAATGATGAGCAGGTGTTTAAAAGAAGCAGCTCCAGGACCACTAAAAGAAAAGGTGCCTTTTGGCTACACTTATGGGGGGAAAAAAGGTTGCATGTGGAACAGATAAAGATTCTCGTCCATCTCATATGCATGTTCATCCTTTCGTGTCTCATCCCACATTCCTAATATTCTCCTTTCTCAGATTCGGAGAACACAGCGGTGACCCTGTCGGCGCTGCTCGCCAGTCTGAACAGCTGCTGCAACCCGTGGATCTACATGCTGTTCGGTGGCCATCTCTTGTACGACTTCCTGCGCTGCTTTCCGTGTTGTCGGAAGCTTGGTTACGCCATCCGTAATGACTCAAACAGCAGCCTAAGGAGGAACACGCTTCTGAGCAAACTGCCTGCCGCCTGCACACCCACAAGCGCCTACGACTCGTGGGGGGACTCGCACAAGTCCAGCCAGTCTGTAGAACTGGACTGTTCCCACAAAGAGAACCCATGCATCATTGTGGACTCCTCTCGCAAGTGTCGTCACGGCGTAGCTTCAGACAATACACACACAGTCATCCCAACCACACTCAAGTCCTAGATACAGACAGCTAAAGAATGGACTTTGCATCACTTTTGTCCACTAGCGTAACTATGTTTCCATCCAAATATTCTTAAGCGAGCAAAGTCGGATCTCAAAAAATGTGTTGGAAAAAGCAAATTTCACAAAAAGGTTTTCCATTTGCTTGAGGTGTAAACATATTTTACTAATAGAATTGCAGTAAATGGCAATGGAAACACATTTGCTGAATGAATAATGTAATTGCCTGAAATTAAAGAAATGCCTTATTATCACAAGTTTTTTAATGCCTGGATAAACGGTGAAAGAAACAGATTTTATTGAAAAATTATGACATAGTAATTGTATGTTCCAGTCTCGCCATGACTGTCTGAGTTTGGCTGGCAATCTTTGGATTAGGTTATCTTGTGGCTCCTCATCAGAATATTAACATAAAAGTAGTCGATGGAAACAGAATGATTTGCATTGTCTTTTGAAGACAACTCACTCAACATTTTCAAAACATTTGGATGGAAACATACCTTATGTAATGTAACCGCTGCTTATGGCTGGCCAGTGCATTTTGCCTTCATCTACAGAAAAGACAAATGTGGCCAAAAGAGAAATAAGAACTTTCCTGTTGTTGCTAACTGGTTTTTATGCTCTGTCCAAATGTCCTGTAGTGAAAATGTTTGCATGGACGTTTTTATGGTTGTTTTTATGGTTGCCAATGCAGCAGGTACAGTAACTGTAACAAATTGTATTGACACCCTATAAATACTTCTAAATGTTGTGTAAACTTGAATTACTATGATAATGTAGGTACATGCCGAGCCGTTTCTTGCTATAAGCAGCATAAGCAGTCTCTTAGTGCTCATATGCCACCAGGGGTATGCAAGTATGTAGTAGGGGGGTTTCTTCAAAAAAGCACCGTGAGTTGGTGGTTCTGGCCGTCGCAGGAGGTCCCCCTGTGGTCTAAAAACAGGGAATGCAACTTGAAAGGTACCCCAGCTAAATATGTGGCATGGGGGAGATCAGGATTAAGCACTCAGATCCATCTGGCATTGAGAAACGAAAAAAAATGAAGCAGAAGAGAAGAAATGGGCCCAAAAACACAGGTAAGAAATGCATTAGCTAAATAGTTGGATTTAGTCTTTTTGTGCATTTTCTTGCTCCCACTATTAAGCTTGTTGTAGTTCAAATGAAAAAAACGAGTGGCTAAGTAGTTAATGTAGGATAAGAGGTGTTAGGTTAACTCATGTTAAAAATGTAGATTTGTTCAACAATATTTTTTCCTAATCAAAATGAATGAAGTACTAATTTGTTTTCATTTTTGAATCCAAAATAAGATAATTGGGGTGGGATGTTCTTCAGGGACCCTTCCAACCAATCAAAATATGTTTATTTAAATCAAGGCAACATGTTTAAACAATGTTTTCATATAGAGTTAATCAACCGTATAGGAGTTGAGTAAAGTTCAAGCGACTACTTTTGGCTTAACAACTGAATTTCACAGTGTAGGATGTTTTATTTTAAAAAACAAGCATTTTAAAAATGCAATCCCATTTGCAAAAAGAGACAAAAAAGAATCACATATCAGAAAGTATAATAAATGTAAATATTATTTTTCTATGTGTGAACATAGATTACATTGAAATTGTTAAGACTTTTAAGAGTTTAAAAGCAGTCTCGCAGTCTCAACACGAAAATATGAAATAGACAATAAGATTGTAAAGAGAATCGTTAGCATATAAAGTACATTCATATATTTTTTTATTTTGCTTGCTGAAGATTTGGCAAATATTGGTAAATATTATAAATATTATAGTCGACCGATGGAGAAAGCAGCTCAGGCAAAGAGGTCATTGCTTCTCAAAGTATGATTCATATATACACAGTCTAGTCATGGGCATTCTGCTTCTTTTTATAAAAGTCAGTTCTTTTGGATCTGCGAGAGCTCTTTAACTAATTTTTGCCCTTAATATTCAAAGCACAGCTGAGGTCTTGGAAGGCTGGAGCCCAGCATAGTTTGGTGATTTCCCTGCTTGCTCAGATACACCTGATTAAACTCTTTCAACTCTTCCAATAATTTCCAGGTTTAGTAGGTATTTCCCTGCACCAAGTTCAAACTTTACTTTTTAGTTGTCTCTTGCTTTTATGCTATTGTTGCAATTAATTGCAATGAACAGCATAGTCTTTATCAGTCAGCTTTTTCTATCACCCAATTTTTTTCAGGCTTAAAAGCATGTGCTGGTTTTAAAGGAGACGGTCTAAATGCAATTGAAAAACACTTTGAACTCTACTCCAAAAAAACGCCTGGCAATATTAGAGTTTCTATTGATTATATCTTTTGAACTCTAAATACGGCTGATTCTGAATATGGCCCTTAGGTACTGAGAGTGTCTGTGGGCAAACTCACTACTCCTTATCAAGCATAGATAATCAAGATTAAATCAATTATATGTGTGCAGCCTCCCAACTAACAAGGGACATCCCAAAACTTTTGGTCTGCTAGATAACGTTGCGTGGAAAACATTAAAAGGACGTTTTGGTGACTTTATGAATGTTACAGACAGGTCCTATATATGTTTTAAAATGACATTGTAATTGTGACATTGAGAGGACATTGAGCAACTTACATATTTGGTCCTGTGTTGGCCTTAGCTATTGTAAACGTTTCTATAGTAGCAGGGGCCCTATAAAATAACGTTCTTATTACTTTTAAGGACATTCAGAGGACATCTCGAGGGTGTTATTTTGTTAGCTGGGCTGTTTCCCAAAGTTGTCAGTGTTCTGAATAACATAATTGTATTTATTGAAAGCTATTTGCTTTAAAAAAATGACATGTATAGTCTGGTATATTGAGGTAATCTCAATTTCTAATGGTACTTCTGCTGCTTTGTTTCTCAATATAGAGTGAAACAGAAGAAGCACAACTTTAGAGGTGCTTGAATAATTTTTTATGAAAGCACAATTGTTACAGTTAAGAAAGCTGATAGCACTGCTTTCCAATATATATATATATATATATATATTTCTGATAAAACCTTGAGGCGGCTTTGAGTAAAAAAAGTACCACTTTTACAGCAAGATAATAAGAACATTGGCTCTCACCAGACCCTTTCACATCAAATAGTTTATTTAAGGTATAAATGAATCCCATCGTTCTTTAATGTAAAACCTTCACTATTTATTCAGAAAAAGGTTTAGAGCTGACCCTCCACAATAATGACCAAGCATTAACCTTTCCTGCATTTTGAAGGGAGGAGAGGAAGATGTAGTCAGCATGGGGTAGGGTTGGAGAATGGGATTGAGTCTGGGACCAGCATGGCACGAAGTATATCCAAAGTCTTATCACCAATAATACATGATTACCCTAAAATCCACAGTTTACCCAAACATTTCATTTCTACCAGTGGAAAGTAGGTATACTGTTCCTGTGGCGACAGAAGCGATATAATGAAGCGCAGGAACACAGCTCATGTCCTTGACAGATCCACCCTGAAGCCATGGGTATTAAAGTGGCTCATTGCTGCTTGCGAAATAGCATAACTCTTGCCTAGAGCACACAGAGGCAGGGACAAACAGAACAGATGTAACGCATTAGAGTTTCGAGTCGAATGTCTGTGCTGTAGCTGGATGGAGTTTTGCCCTTGTGGGTCTTGCCGTAAAAAAAGGCAATCTTGGTTTTTGCATGAGCAAACTCATGTTCTGTTTTTGGGCTCCAACAACAATATTCATGTAAATATTGTACAAACTACTCACAATTATTGCTGAAATCTTGGGCTTTGATCTGGACACTAACAGTTAAAGCCACAATGCTGAACATCTGTGCAAGTCAGTGTGTGATCCCATACATCTGCTCCAGGGTCTTAAGTTTGAACCCTCTGATCTCTGATAAGGGTTTAAACTACTCCATGGCTTTTATCTAATAAAAAAAAACAATGGGCTTTACTGCCTGTTCTCTCCCAATCCAAATGTTATCACCGAGTACTGGGATCCAAACATTGCCGCCACGTTTTCCGACATCTACAGATCTAAAGACCACTGGCAAGAACAGATCGCTCGTAACCTAATTGTCAGGCAATGTCCAGTTCATCTTTTGAGCTGCGTGCTCTGGACAAGTAGGCCTGAGAGTCCATTGAGAAATGTTTGTTGTCTCCATAATGGGAGGGCTGATCTAATAACGGTGAGGTCATGTGGCATATAAAAGATATAATAAAACTATACCAAAGTGCCAGCAGGGCTGAACACAGGTGCAATGATGAAAAGATTGCAGGGACAAATACATAAGCGTTAACGCCCAACAAAGTCTCGATAGTAAAAAATAACAGAGAAGGCAGAGGCGGAGAACAGCACGATGCAAACTGGTGTCGTGTTTTTTCTGCCATTTCCATGCACAAGCCTACAAATAGTTTACTTCTGTTTAAATCCAAGGTATTAATTTTTCTTACTTTCGTTTAGCAGCACAATAGCAAAGCATAAATATCGCCCAGATATATATAAACCATTATTTATGCTCCTTGTTGTCACGTAGTGCAGGTGCGGGGGTGCGGACACAAACGCGAAGCCGCTCAGAACATTAAACATCTTTATAGTAGCTCAGACTGGGCGAAACAGACAAAAACTAAAGCTCGCCGTGACAGGCGTGACGAACACACAGACAACAGGATACAACACAGGACAGACACAAGCGGGTATTTAATCACTAACAAACGACATGCAGGTGGGGACAATCACATCATGGGACAATGACAAAGAAACAAAACATAAACAAGGGCGCGTGGCCGCGCACGTGGCTGCTGTCGCCATGGCTACCGCCACGCTATGTCCCGTGCACAGCCGTGCGCGTGACAGTTGTCAAGGTTACATGCAAACATGGTTAAATTAGGTGCATTGATTTAAAACTGTGATTCAATTTTTGAGCAGATAATGGCGTCCCAACCCATGTGAAAAAATATTATAATATGATAGTAGTATACTTGAATAATATATAGGTTCTTCAAGTATTCAGGCTTCACTTAATCTATATTTCAGTATGCTTTGATAAAGTATCCTTCAACACAACAATTTAATGTTATTTTTATAATGAAGATTTGACACGTATTATTTCTGTGTTAAAACTATACTTTAATGAAGTATGCTTGAAAAGCAAATATTAATTAACTTGTACATTGTACTTGAGAAAATAGGGAATAGTGAATTTGTGTTCTGGTTATGTATTTGTAATGACTACAAGTAAATCTAGGTTGCTTGAACTGAAGACAGAAACACGGGGATACTTATAGGGGTCACAAATGAGAAACAGCTAGAGCACACTTCACGAGATTAGACAGGGGTGGGGCTACACATGACTAATGGCGGCCGTTGCCGTGGCAACCGGCACGTGCTGCCAGCCAAGCGGCCCCACGTCTTGGAGACTGTGACAAAAACAAGGAGAAGAGGAAACAGGAAGGAAGGAAAGTGGAAAGTGCAATGGGTAATTAGAGAATGAGCAGAATTCACAGTTTAAGAAGAAAACACTTTCATCTTAAAACAAAGACCAAGATGCTTCCTGTGCCACACAACAACAATTAATATTTCCATACATTCCAACTACATCTAAATTACTATTCTCATTTAATGATATACAAAACAATTCCATTGTGGGTATAACTACCAAATGTAGACCCGTCAAATTTAAAACCAACTACTGGCAAACAATGGCTTCAAATAAACCACACAGCTGCACAACACCTGCACAATTAAGAACTCCAGCACATGAACACTGGGAATTTATTCTCCCTTTCTTGCTAACAACAAGCTGCCACGATATCTCCTTCCTACAGTTTCCTGATTACTTTCATAACGTCTACCACACTTTGCACCTGTTCCTCCTTCATTGTTTCCTAAAGCTCTCTCTCTCTCTTTTGTTCTGTAGCTTATTTTGTTTGCTAGAAGAAAATTGCTGACTTGAATTTAAACCAGGCTTCCTCTTCTGCAAATTACATTGCTGCATAGGTAGAGAGGCTAAAAATCACATCTACATGTACATCTGTACATGTGATTTTCTATCTGTCCACCATTCTCTCTCGGGCGAAATGGTATAAGTGTACATCAGTGCAGGAAGTGCCTTTTCCTTCATCACTCTTGAAAGTGGTCATCGGCTAAGTACGAACACACACACACGCACATAAAACAATGGAGTTCGTGATCACAAATAGGGTACACCCGCTGATTTTTTGGTGGCTAATTGTTTTCCAAAGCCAATTAACTGTAGAGTGTGTGCATATTTACTTTAATGGTCAATCTGAGGATCATATAACCAAGAATCAAGTCACAATATATCATGAAATCCAATGTGAACCCAGATCAGCGCTTAGTGTTCTTAGTGATCAGCTCTTATGCAATCTTTAGTAAACACGGTGATGCCTTGTGTGTTTCTGTTTACAGGATGTGTAATGCGGAGCCTCATTAGAAAGTCACTTAGTCACCATCCTTGAGTTCCTAAATACAAATGAACTGCTGCTGAAATGAGTCAACACATTCTACAAACCTTGCACCCAACAGAGGCTGCAGTATCTGTGGTATTATTAACATGCATGAAGCAGGAGGCTGAATTTTAGCCAGTCCTATTAATAGAGCTACTACTGGCCAACTTCTTTTTTATACTGCTCAAAGTCAGAGGTACATAGAAGAGAAGTCACTTTATTTAAACTCTCTGAATAAAATTGGCCTTAGTACAAAGGTACTTAGTCCTTAACTTAAGTAAAGAGTTGTGGAAACAATGTTTTATATTGTAGTATTAACTTAAAGTAGGCTAGTTTTTAGGATTTAACATCTTAAACAGTTTAAATAGTTAGCAGGCCAATTTAAGCATTTGTAGAATAAAAATATTTGTATCTTCCTTACATTCTATATACAACCAAAAATCTGATTTTGTTTTTTATTTTGAGTCAGTGGTGTGTCCAGGTTTTTAGACATGGGGTTAGGGCAAGAGCACATTAAGGGGTGGCACCATCTGATTATGTACAGGACAAAGTTGCATTTGAAGAATATCTGATTTGTTCCTTGGTGCAAAATGACTGAACACATAATGACATCATTGTAGTGGCTTCATAGTTACTCTATAGTTCCTAATACTCAAAGGGGTTGGCCAAAATACCTACAACACCACAATGATGATTGAAATAAACATGAGTCTGTATGAATTGTTTAAGAGTAATAGACCTCTCAGAGATGGGATTTGCGATCTGAATTGCGGTGGAAATCAGGGTGGCAAATGATACCCTGTGTCACCCATGTAGCCATGCCCCAGCTTTGCGTGTTCTTTTTTTATTTTTTAAATGAAACATTGCAAAATAAACAAATATTAGCTTTTTAATTACAGTATCTCAAAAGGAATGTTACTCAATATTAAATGTGTCCAAATGTAAGTAAATTTGATATTTTTTCCCCCAAGTTTCCTTTCTCACACAATGTAATTAATGCCAATAATTGCACAGGCTAACAATTGTGCAATACAAAGTCGCACTGCCAAAACGAACTTAATAAAGCAGCTACTGGAAAGTAAATTATTTGAAGCCCAATAATTTAATTTGATTTGTTGTTTTTATTAACATTAATAGTTTCCAATCAGCAGTAGGCTACTAGGACAGTAACCCTAATTGACTGCATATTGCAGTCATTGAAACTTATTGTCTACACTTTAAAAACTGGACGATCTTCAGGTTGTCTCACTGGCAAAACCTTTAAAAGTGCCTCCAGGAACCTTGTTGCAAAGGTTCTTGAAACCTCAATGGTTTCTAGAACCCAAATTTCAATAAGAACCCCCGAGTGGAAACCCTATTTTTTTTAGAGTGGGATTTGCTCAGGTTTTGCTCATGAAGCTGTCGAATGCATTACCTTTTAACAGGCCTAAATATTTGATCGAGTTGTTTTTTTGTTGTTGTTCAAAAATATCTAAAACAACTAAAATAAATCCTGTTTCCGGAAGAGATTAACTTGGGGCTGTATACATGGATTAGTGTATCTACTTCAGTGGGAACATAATGTTTGTTTTATTCTCAGGAATAAGGAGCCCATCAGCAGTGATCTAGCAGTGTTTCACTGACCTCCTCAGTCTACAGCACATATTACACACTGAGGCGATGAAATAGCTTTTAAAAATAAGCAGGCTACAGCCATCTAATGAAGCTACCAAAAAATAGTCTCATATACTTTGCATAAATAGGCCTATTGCTTTGCCTATAGTACAAATTTGCCAAATGTAATAAAAGTGAGTACAAGACATTAACGTGGGTAAATCTGCATTGCTTCCATGTCCGTTTAGATGATGGATTTGTGTGGAGCCAAATGTTATAGACTAACTGCTTTTGCTGGTTTTAATGCATTCTTGTTATTTCTATATTATTTTCTATTTTTCATTTTCCTGTGAAATTTAAGGTACGATTTTTTCTTTTTCTTTCTCTTTCAATTTCAATTAAAGTAATTTATTTTTAATATGTTTTTAAATGTTACTTTATTATTATTATTATTTTATTGATTGATTGATTATTTGTTGTCTATTTTAGTTTTAGTTTTAGTTTTAGTAGGCATTGGCCTCAGTTTTATACCCATCATTCAGGGATAAGGGGGGTGAGTCGTGTTTCGATACGATTTCCGTACTCATAATGTCAAACCTACAATACCACAATATGACCATACGAGGGCGCTCGTGGGGAAAAGATGCGAACAGGACAACAGAGAAGAAGAAATGGGTGCGTGTAAATCCAATTCACTGCACTAGTCTTCTTACTTGCCCTAGTCGTGCTGGCTTTTTGTTTTTGTTTAAACCTCTCAAGGCTTTGCCACATTTCTTCAGTGGTGACAGGTAAATTCTTGGCAAGGCTATTAAGGCGCCGCTTAAAATGTAGAAAGAGGAAAAGAAAAGCAGAAGCTGCGCTACGCTTTGTAGAGCGGAAGGGAGTAGGGTTGAGCGAGTAGTTGATTTGAAACGCAGCCCTTTCTCAACGGCGGCACCGCGCGTCCCACACAAAACCTGAGTACGGCCGTAGTGCATGAATACATTGGATAAAATAGTACCTATATACTCGTTATTATAATGGAGGCCGAGGCGCCGCTGTGGAAGCGGGTGCAGTCCTTTACTGGCCCCATCCCTCGGGCCAGACACGGGCACCGAGCGGCGGCCATCCGGGAGCTGATCGTGGTGTTTGGAGGAGGAAATGAAGGAATAGCGGAGGAATTGCATGTTTATAACACGGGTAGGACGGAAGAGCAGTGCTGAGGCTCGTTAGTTTGGTCAAGGTGCTTTAAATAGAGAGGATAAAATAATGACCAATGCACTGCCGGTTCTCATGAGTAACTGCCGGGGTTAACTAGCCATTAGTTTGTAAATGGAAAAAGGTTCATGCAACTTTACAATTATCTACAGTGGGGGTCCAAAAGTCTGAGACCACCATGTTCCACTGTTGTTCTGATGCACTGTGGTATCAATCTCTCTTCTGTTCATCTCCTGAAATAAACCCTTCTGTTACTGCCATAAATCTCAAACTTGGATTCATCAGTAAACAGGACTTTTTTCCAGTGATTCACTGTGAAATGCTGCTGTGTCTTAGCCCATGTCAAGCGTTTGTCCTTGTTTCCCTTCCTGAGAAGTGCTTTAGAGACGCTACTCGTCCTTTGAGACCACTACTAGCTAG